>JAQQAE010022594.1:0-10220 GCA_029823295.1 Pseudamia nigra | reverse complement strand
AGATCTTTGAGTCCATCTCATGAAAAATGGGATCAAAAACAAAAGTGTTGCGTTTATATTTTTGTTGAGTGTACAAGAGCCCTTTTTCACGACATGTCTCCTTTTAAGATGATACTCAAGTAGCTGAACATAAAGGTGCTTTGAGGAAAGAAAATCAGCAGTGACAAATCTTTCTCAGCATCATACCTGCACACATCAGAAATAAACTTGTCCATCATCACTACCTTAATGGGCTTTTGTGTCATACTAAATTGTTGTCCAGGAAGACATTTAAAAAACATTTAGTGTGAAAAACTTAATTCTTTTAAAAGAACCTTATATTGTCTGCTGATACCTAGAAAAATAACAACGGTAACAGTATTTTTCATGTACTTAAATCATCATCATATGGTATTATTAATTGAGATGTGGTTGTCCTAAACCAGGGGTCTGCAACCTGTGGCTCTTTGGCCCTTCTGCAGCTGCACCAGCGGCTTTGTCCAAAGGAAGCAATACATTCCAATAAATCAGTGAACAAAACAAGCATGAAATCAACAAAAAGAAGACAAACTTAACTAAATATTAAGAAAAAACTGAAGAAAGTACTCCACAAAATAACCAAGAAATTATAAATAAATTGTACTAAACAAGCCACAAAATGAATTAAATGAGCAGAGAAACTGACGAAAATGTGCAAAAATGACAAAATCTGAAATTAGTCAAGTAAATGAACAAAAATGATAAAATGAAGGGAAGTGATGTAAAAACATAATGACCCAAACAGTCACATGAATCAACAAACAATACTAAATGAAATGAACAAACAATTCAACAAATTAAGCAAAATGCAGAAAAATGTACATCATATGTCATGGTTCATGAAGGGTTCAGATATTTTTGAGGCTCTAGACACACACACACATCATCTTTCTCTCCAAAAATGGCTCTTTGTATCATAATAGTTGCTGAACCCCGTCCTAAACCCTCATACTCCAGACAATGTTGATCCCATTTCAAGATCTTTTTATTTTTAAGTCAAGTTAAAAATGGATTTTCTGAATTTTTGAATGCAAAATGTCCCAGATTCAACTACAGTTTCACATTTTTGGTCAAGACATCTGTCCTTCCCTCTGTCATGGATAAATGCTAAGTCAGCAGTTATTACCATTTTTAAATACATGGCTTCAATATTCATAGAAGCTATATACTGTGAGCACTATCTCCCCAGAAATTGTAATGAAGAAAATGCATGTTCACTAGTGACGTGAACATATGGTGTTGAAAGTCTAACTTGAAATGGGATCAGTATCTGAACACTATTCTCTACTACAACATGAGGTGTTCTGACAAAACATATTACATATGAGTTACAAAATTAGAGTTGGCTCAAAGCTGAGTAAAACTGATAAATCTATAATATAATAATTAGTACAATCAGCACGATTCCTTTCATTGACAGATTGTATAAAAAATGATTCTTGTAAATGACAAATTAATCATTTGATAAAATTATTGATTTACCATGAAATATTTTAAAATACACTCATGGAGCAGGGGTAACAAATTCTGATTTAGGCAAAATGGCCTTTATATCTATGGATTATTTGTCCATCATAATTAATGTACTGATGGTCCAGCTACATAAATCGCATATCAGCTGTTTGACTGAGAAAGTCTAAATTTTATTCCTTTACACTCATTCTTAGGGGTTAAAATGTTTATTGCCATCATACAAAACACATATAGAAAATATACAAAAATTGTTACATAAAAAATTTCAAGTTTTGACAAAGCTCTTGGCCTTATTTGCCTCTGGGCAAGTCCATGTGTGTTAATACTCAATATCTCCTCTGTCTCGGGGAGAAGATGGTGTTGGGATTGCTGTCTCGTTCCCTCTCCTTTTCCCGCTCCTTCTGGCTGTTTGGAGACAGGGCCTCCTCCATCTTCTTTTCAGTTTTGAAGAGATCCCGACCCGTGCGCATGATGTGCTCTTCAATTTTTCGGTGGCGCTTCATGTCTGACAAAACCTTATCCAACCGAGCTTCCCTTTTAACAGTAGAACGTGCTGATGATCCTTAAAGAGAAGGAAATATCAATAAAATAAAACAGTGAACTGTAGACATGACAGAACACTGTATATTCTGTAGCTTTGGCAATTGAAGGTGAATTTTGGGGAAAATTTAAATATTATGCTCATACCTGGTGTTCTGCGTCTGTTGATGAAGGCATTTTTCGGAGTAGTCTGCATTTGTTCCTCATCAAAGTCAAACTCAGTTGGAGTTGGAGGCCTGGAAGAAAAAGAAGTAATCACACTTCTTATAAAGAGCATCAGGAAAACATGAAAATCTTAAATAATGAATGAAACAGTGACACTCACTTGCGTTCTCGTTCCTCCCTTTCCCTTTCCTTTGCAGCGTCTTCTTCGTCGTCTCTCTCTGGTGATGGTGTGTGTTCAGGTGTAGGTGGCCTCCTTGGGAGGGGCACAAAATTCAGTTCCAACATCTCGTCTTTAGCAAGGAGCTCATAGAGTCTTTTAATCTCTGCAGGAGGGGGCATCCAATTTTTGGGGTCCTCCATTTCCTCATCACTATATGCAAGCTCCCATTCATCCTCTGCTTCAGCTGTCTGCTTTCTCTGTTTGGCATCCACTGCTGAATCGGTCTGGGTTTCATCCTCGTGTGCTTCTCCTTCCAGTGTTTCATTTTCTCCATCTATGAGCAGCAACCAGTACAAAAAGTTAGTTTACTAGAAATTATATGACAGGAAAATCAATGCTGAGTGACTAAAAAGTCAGCATTTCATACATTGCATGTAACATTTTGAACAAATTATCTGTATGTGACCATTTAATTACATAATGCATTACATACTTGTAAATAGTTTTCATTTATTAGCTCTTTGCATGTGTTTCTATATGCACACCCACTTGTATTTCCTGCATTTTTATCCATTACATACCCCACTGAGAATTACATTAATCAATCTCTTTACGTAGAACTTAGTTTTTGCATAAAAACGCCAGTCTACTGGTAAACATAATGCCTACTAGAAGTTTTCATAATTGCATAAACACATTATATATTCCTCCCAGAACAAAGTTAGTGGCTTTAATTTTAACACGCATTTAGCCACTTACCTTTTTCATCCTTGGTGGCTGCTTCCTCCTCAGTGGCAGCTGTCATCCCACTGTCCTGTTGCTCTGTGTTCTCCTCTTCCTCCTTCCTTGCTGCAGTTTGTTCTGTGTCCTTCACACCCAGAGCCTCAATGCCCTCTCTCAGCGTAGAGTCCGTGGCCTCAGCCTGCATCTTTCTGGCTGCTGAGTTTACAGCCACAGAACTGTAATGAAAGAACGTGTTACCTGCCAACAATATTTATTACATTTTGTAGATTTGCAGTGCAAGAGATCAGCTCAGTGGAATAACTAAGTCACTAGCGTTTCACAGGTAGCCTCGGGGTAGTTGTCAATTTTTCTGCACGTATAGCAGTCAACAAGTAAAACAGTGAAGTCGCACTGAAGTCGCTAGCCAACTTCAGGCCTCACCAACTGTTATTTCAAAAGAGCAAATTGCAAGTAACAGCTAGCGCTAGCTAACGTTGACGTACACGTATCGGGTTATCATTACCCAGTATCCGGTTTATCGTCAGCGTGAAAAATGTTAAGTCAAATCAACTTTCCCAGTGAATAAGATAATAAAAGCTCTCCATCAGACTTGCTACGGATAATCAACGGTGATGCGGAGACGTAAACATAGCGCCATTTTGACCTGGGAGATCTTCTGCGTGACAATCGTCTAGGTTCTGGCGAACAGCGTAACGCCCACTAATTTAAAATCATGTGGATAGTCCACATAATGGGTCAGTAACAGACCATAAGATACGTGCGTACCTAGAGATCTGCATTCACCAGAGTCGATTTCCGCAGTTGTGCCCAATCACATCCAGGGAGGGGGGCACAACAGAGCTAATTTCCATTACAAAAATAATATTTTCTTGATTATTTATATTACTATTTTACATTTGAAGACATTGTGATTATCGTTACATATCACATATTCGGAACTTATATTCAACGCATTACGATTAATTTTATGTGAGAACAATGTACGTAAAATGGGCGCCAGTATTTAGCTGTAATCTGATTGGATAGCAGTGGTTTCCGGTTACTGCGCTCCTCATTTGAAAAGTTTTCAGTTAAGAAGATAAGGCTGTCTGTCCGCCATTGTTAAAAGACGGCGTCCGCAATGTTGATAAAGACGAAACTTGGAGAATAATATCGGGTTTTCTGTTACAAGTCTGCGTAATCTTCCGGTAAGCATCAGTAAAATGTTTGATAACATATCTGAGAAAGTAGTAAGTAACTTATCAACTGTAGCAATTGCAAACTACACCGGAGCCAAAGATGGCTGGTTTGGTTCCTAAACGGCGAATAAAATATCAGTGGCGAATCACTTTTGACTTTTGGTCAAATGAAGACTACATCGTATATTAATCTGCGGGTTTCAGTAGTTTGAAGTCATTTCAGACGGAGACACGATACAAACGTGGCTAACTGCTCTGCTATGTCTATTATCCAGGCCTTCAAGATCATCAATATGGCTCAGCGTGTGGCAGTATCAGACGGAGGAAACAAGAAAACATCCAGGGTTCGGGTGGCAGTTCGGCTACGACCCTACATGGGTCAGCAAGACGAGAAAGGTGAAGGACCGTGTGTGAGAGGCCTGGACTCCCAGAACCTGGAAATAATAAACTGGAGGAACGCAACAGAAACAGTCAAGTACCAGTAGGTGTTTTCAGTGCAATACAGAAAGGTTAATTTAATTTGTTTTGACGGTTTGATTTTTGCATTGTCCAACAGCAAATGTAAGAATATTGTTTTTATTTCAGTTTTGACGCATTTTACGGAGAACAAACAACGCAGCAAGAGGTGTTTGTCTCTTCAGTGAAACCCATTCTATCACATATTTTAAATGGACAAAATGCCAGTGTGTTTGCCTATGGACCAACAGGAGCTGGTAAGCTGCAGTCTTTGGCTTTTGAATAGCATTTAAATTGGTGGTAATTGTGTTGCTCTCAGCCTTTTAATGGCCAGTAATGCTGGTCTCAAATCCTTACTCCTCAATGAACTGAGAATAACACTGTTTCAGACCATTTGTGTGACCTCTCCACTTCAATTGTTTTAATTTCCTACATTAATTAAAACACTGACAATTTTCTGCCTTTTTTTTTCAATAGGTAAAACTCACACGATGCTGGGCAGTGCAGAACAGCCAGGTGTGATCCCCAGAGCTGTTCGTGAGGTGTTTACATCGGTTAAAGCTAAGGATGAGGAAAAAGGATGGGACTACAGTATTGGCATGTCTTATTTGGAAATTTACAATGAGAAGGTAATGGTCGTTGATCCTTGCAGCGTTGTGTATATCTAGTATTTTATGTTTTCCTTTAATTATCACTGAAGAAAACTGTCACCCTCTTATGTGTCTTTTCACCTTTGAGAATCTTGATTAATTTCATGTCCTCTCCTGTGTTTTTTCTTTTGATATTTAATGCTAGTTTTCTTTTTGGCACAGGTGCTAGATCTGTTATCACCCAGTTCCCAGGATCTGCCAATCAGAGAGGATAAGGACAAGAACATCCTTATCCCTGGCCTCACTCACACAACGATCTCATCCTTCTCAGACTTTGACAAACACTTTGTCCCTGCCAGCCTGAATCGGACCACTGCCTCCACAAAACTGAACCAGCGCTCCAGTCGCAGCCATGCAGTCCTCCTCATCAAGGTTTGATATGCCATCTGATCATTTCTAGAAAGTTGCTGTTCCTTTGTGCAATCTTTTTGCCAGGTGCTTTTCTTTGTTAAGTTGGTCTGTGCATAGGGTGCCTGGGAGTGGCAAAACAGGATCTTAAGAGATCATGGCCCTGAGCAGTAGGCCAAGATTTGGTAGCTGGTCCTAAGATTAATTCTCCCTGCAACAATCCTGTTAGCACAAACTTTGTTTTCTGGGACTACACTGGGAGAGAGAAACTGGTGTCTGTTTTTATACTACTGCCTTATTCTAAATGTAGTATTTTTTGCTGCCTACTATAAACTTATCTAACATGGCAGTTATAGGCTGCTTAAAGGCATGATTAATGTAGCAGTAGTGTACTCTTGGTTGGGGCAATTCTGTGCCTTTTTAAAAAAAAAATCTGTTTTCTCTCTCCTTTGCCCCTTTTGTTCTTTTCTGTCTGACCCCTGTGTCATTACCACTTCTCAAATAATAACCCCTTTAGGTTGTGCGGACCCAGCGTGTCCTGCCCCACAGACAGCAGACTGGAAAGCTTTATTTGATTGACCTGGCTGGCTCTGAAGACAACCGTCGCACTGGCAACCAGGGCATCCGTTTGAAGGAGAGCGGTGCCATCAACCTGTCACTTTTCACTCTCAGCAAAGTGGTGGACTCTCTCAACTCGGGAACAGCCATCCGTGTGCCATACAGAGACAGTAAACTCACACGGCTTTTACAGGACTCTCTGGGAGGCTCGGCACACTCGGTCATGATCACCAATATTGCCCCTGAGTACAAGTACTATTTTGATACCTTTAGTGCACTCAACTTTGCTGCCAAATCCAAACTTATCGTGAATAAGCCCTTCACCCGGGAAACAGTGGCTATGCCCGCTCTACATGGTGAGTCTGAAGTGTCTTCTGGCAGTCTGTCCAATAAAAAAAAATTATTAGAAGCTTTTGTAAATAGGCAGCAAACATGTATAATGGGGATAGATGTCCAAGTTTTGACAGTTTGACTCTCAGGCCAATAGGGGGCAGTCATGTCACATCCCAGATGATGACTAAAAGTAAACAAGTGTCCCTCTGTGAGTGCTACAAATGTTTGCTATGAAGATGGTCTTTCCTATTGTATTGTCTTACCACATGTCTCTTTATAGTTACGTATTCTTCCTCTCTTGGCTCTAATTCAGGCACTGCATTGCAGCCTTTGCTGATGCTGTGTTATCTTTTATCCAAGTTGGTTTTACACTCCAGAGAACCTCACAAACAGCACTGCATGAGGGTGCTGAATACTAAACTGTTTATTTTCCCCATCACCAGTGAAGCGGACCAGGGAGAACCAGGAGGTGGAGGTTTCTGGCTCTGAGCCACAGAAGAAAAGGCAGAAAGATGACAAGAAAACTGATCAGCATGGTTCCTCGCCTTCTGCACATTCTCACAGGTTCCAGACCACTCAAAGACGCATTAATTACTTGTCTAGCTAATCATGCTTGAAGTCTGACATTTTAATGAGAAGAAAATACATTTGCATTTGCCCAGAACTACAACATCAAAATCAAATTTCTCTGCAATGTCCAGTCTATATAGCATTCGCATAGCAGAAAAATAACCGAAAAATGTTTATAGTTGGTGCTGAAAACAAGTCTTGTCTGCAGCACTCCCATTGGTTACAGCTGTTATGCCTTCTGGCATCTCTCTGTGAGGAAAAAGGTGGTGTTTTCTTCAATCTGCTGTCAGGTTTCAAATCTCTGACCCATGAAACCCTTGCATACTTAATTAGTATTTGTTCAACCTGGTTGACCTGTTGACTTCTGAGGTGCTCTTCCAGGCCTTTAAACCATATTTTGAGCCCTCTGTTGTCTGCCTATTTACTGCCACTGCTTCCTGTGGTTCTGCCTGTCCCTCAGTCTGGTGGAGCCGTCAGTGATGGACAGACTGATTGCCCTGGAGAAGCTGATGATGAGCTGCCAAGACAAAGATAGCCTCAGCATGCTCAAAGATGTGGCCCAGTCTCGCAAGGAGATTCAGGTGAAAATCATGTAAAAAGTTATCTTCAGTCTCGTTACCTACTGGAAATGTCAACATCACCTGTACAGTATACAATTTGATAGCTGATACATGCACACAGTCGGTCTCTACTATCTGCATGTGGTTTAACAGATGCTGAGACTGTCAGATCTTTGCACTGATCGATCAGCTGATTCTCATGGATATTTGCTAGCCAATCTTGCAACTCCGTTTGAAAATTTTCTTACCTCAGGAACTCAAAGAGAAACAAAGGGAGTTTGAGAGTAAGGCTATGCTGTTCAGCCAACTGGCCAGAGACAAAGAAGAGACTAGCACCAGTCCTGAGTGTATCTTTGAGAACAACACAGCTCCTCTGCAGAGAAAACAGTCAACAACCGCAAAGCCCAAAAAACAGCAGGCTGTGGTCCAGCCCTTACAAGGTTAGTGGAAATCACAGATGTAGATTTAAAACAAAATATTCACATAATTTTAAATTTCAATTATGGTCGATGCATTTTCGATTTGTCTTTTAAAATAAGGAAAGTACATCAGATTGGATTAAGTTACCTATTACATAATGGTGAGGAATTTGGAGAACCACCATCACTCAGTAATTCTCTTAGGATGAATCACTGGAGCTATTGATAAACTGCAATTTGAGACCAGAGCTCTGTGTACAATACAGGAGCCAGTAAATGTATCAAATGACGATGAGGAATGATTTTAATTTTTTTTTTTTTTTTTTTTTTTTTTTTTTTTAAACGCCCCTCAGCAGCTTAGAGTGAGTCAGATGCATTTTCTTGGTACCTGGGTCATGCTTTTGGCTTTGAATGTGCAGAGCATGACACCAAATATAATTTTAAATGCTATTATAGTATAAATTATCTCTTGAACTAAAAGATAATGTGTGTGTGTGTGTGTGTGTGTGTGTATATGGCTTCTCCTTTTCAGTTTCCCAGCTTCAGCCTCTTCAACAGCTTGCCATCGTCAAAAAACAGTCTGTGTGCGTCAAGAAGAAAGAGGGGAAGCTTTCAGACAGGGTTGAGGTCAGCATCTTGACATCAAGTCTTGACTGTGATGTGCTTGGATTGATGTGTGCAGAATAGCAGGCATCAGGTAGAAACTGGTGTAGTGCCTTAGCTTCAGGGTAGTTTTTTCTTAACTTGGTACACACTGGAGGATCTTAATTTAATTTGATTCTTTGAGGACAAGCATGACACATACAGTACTGTGCAAAGTTTTAAACTGCTTTGGGTTTATTTGCTTTAGCAGTCTATAATGACCATATGAATGCACAATAGAAGCAGAAAACAGGAAATGTAAAAAGCATTTCAGCTGCTCCACAAAGTGTAACCTCCCTTTTCTATCAGAAAATATGAGCTCTAACTCACTTAAACCAGATTTCAATTAGTTGTAAATGTCAAATAGTTCTTATTGTTTGGGAGACTTTCAGGCATGGACATTACTAAATATGCAGTTTTACCTGTTGAAGCCATTTAGTGAGATTTTTTTGTTTTATACTCTGTACATTTTCTGTATTTTTATTTAGTCCTACAAAAGTGTCAAATTATAGGTGGATATTTGCAAATACTGCTCCCCCTAACAATTTTAGCATTATGGTGATTCATTTTTGTGCACGCATGTGGTGACTTATAAAGACAACAAATCAAAGGTGGCCTAATACATTACTTGTATTTCTCAGGAAATATGTGATATACATTGTACAAATAAAGTTTGATTGATACATGCTGTTTTTCATTGCTATTTATCAAATGTTTTCCTCCCAGCCCCCAGATGGTAAGGAGAACATGGAGAATGACTGGGAGTCACAGCTTGGTACATCAGTCCTGGAGCAGTCCAGAAAGAAAATCCTGCAGGTTCTCAACAGCGGCTCACTCAAAGAGCTCAAAGGCCTGCAGCAGATCGGAGACAAGAAGGCCAAACTCATCCTGGGCTGGAGGGAGATCCATGGAGACTTCACAAAGGTAAGTAGAAAGAAAAACGTGCCTTCAGATTTTATGATTTGCCTTTTGGTTTGTGACTTTGTTCATTTGGATTCAAATGTTTTATGTCCTACAGGTGGAAGATCTAATAAAAGTTGAGGGTATGACAGAAAAGAGGTTTTCTTCTTTCATGAAGGTAAGTCAGTGAAAACATCAGCATTTTGTTAATTCATCCATATGTTAAAATGCAAGGGATCAGGAATTTCTATGCCACCCACTGTGGAGTCTGCTTGGTAGCCAAAATCTTACAATGCACAATGTGGCCTGAGATGTGCAACTCTCTTATTAGGACTGTGTATTCACTTTTAATGTTCTATTTTAGCTATGATGCTCAATTTGTTTTGTTTAGTGTTTAAATTATTATTATTTTTTTTCTTAGCTGAATTGTTTACCGTAATATTCACACTACAAGCCGCGGCTTTTTTCACACATTGCCGACCCTGCGGCTTATACAACGATGCGGC
>JAQQAE010022593.1:0-10220 GCA_029823295.1 Pseudamia nigra | reverse complement strand
TTAGTGGAGCCACAGAGTCCAGGATGGTTTGGCAGGACGACTGAAACCAGGAGCTGAGCTCCTCCGTATCAGATGAAACGCAGACGGGAGGAGCACAGATCTGACTGAAAGCAGCTGAGAACTGAGCAGCAGTGGATGCTGGTGGCGCCGGAACAAGAGAGATAAAGGACCTCCTTAACCCTCAAAGACCTGATTCTCCCATATTTATTTTGCTTTTCAAAGATATCCCAGCAGTTAAAGAGAAATATTTGCTGATGCATCCATCATCTTTTGCTTATCCGTGTCCGGGCTGCAGGCGTAGCAACCTAAGTGGACAAGCCACCTCCAACTCCTCTGGGGGGATCCCAAAGCATTCTCATGACAGCAAAGACACATAGTCCCTCAAGCATGTCTGTGGTCTTCCTCCCAGTTGAACATGCCCGAAACACCTCCGGAAAGGCCTCCGGATCAGATGCCCACCCCACCTCAACTGACTCCTCTGGATGTGGAGGAGCAGCAGTTTTACTCTGAGGTCCTTCTGGATGGATGAGCTTCCCACCTTATCTCTAAGGGAGAGCCAAGTGGAGGAAGCTCATTTCAACAGCTTGTATCTGGAATCTTATTGTTTCAGTCACAACTCAAAGCTCCTGACCATAGGCGAGGGTAGGAACATACAACTGGTAATTCGAGAACTTTCCTTTCAGCTCAGCTCCTACATCACCACAACTGACAACTATACAATATCCACATTACAGCTGAACTTGCTACGATTTTGCAAATAAATAACAAGAAATTTGAAAGGTGCTTGACTGTGCCATGGGTGGTCATTTAGGTCTTTGAGGATTAAATAAGCTCTGCCACTACCAATGACCAGGCAGGAGCTAAAGAGGACGCCACCAGTGTAACACTGGATGTAATGTGCCACATCTACTTTTGCAGTATGCCCAGATACAGTGAATATGTATTAGACAAGTCTGTAACAGTTAAAGTGATCATCTTTGACCGGACCGTCCTGTCTTCTTTTCACAGATCCTGAAGCCTCGCCTGTATCTAGTAAGTTTCAAGATTAATCATCACATTTTACTCTTACATCTACACACTGACGTGAGTTACAAGTGCTGGTCTCTTTTCTTTCCTCAGTGGATGATGACCACCTGCCCACTCTCATCGTTGTCATGGTAACCAGCCTGTTACTGGTGGCGCTGATTGTCGGCGTGATCTACTTTTACCGTCGGAGAACTGTAGGGTCCAGAGGATCTTATGAAGGCGCTCGCTACAGCCGCACTAACTCCAATCTTGCTGAGCAGGCGGAGAAGAACATCCTGGTGTCCGACATGGAGCTGAATGAGCAGCCAGAGTAGCAGCATAGAACCACCTAAAACTGGACCTGACATGACCACGTGACTCAGATTTGGATACACATTTATATATTTTGTTGATTCTTCAAACCAAAAAATAGATTTATAAAGTGCTACAGGCCTGTGCGGAGCGCAGCAAAGAATGACAATCTAGTTTTGAAAATGAATCCCTGCCTTCTCAGTCCTCTCCTTACAGACAAATCACATCCTGTATTTGTCCGATTGTGGAAAAAGGCCATAAATTGATTTACCAGAAGTTCAATTTGATCACAGCTGGAAAAGTTTGACGTGAAATCGGTTTTGTAAAATGACTCTCTTCACCAGTGCCAAAGTTTTTACATTTCCTCTCCAGATAACATTTTTACAAAGCACAAAAGGTACATGTTGACTCTGAACGAAAACTATTTGTCTCTCAGTGTCCAAAGTATGATCAGGGCCAGATTTAACTGTTCTTTGTTTGCAGCTTCAGTATTGTTCTAATCTTAACACTAGAACCACCAGGATATGCAGTGTACTGTACTGAAAGCAGCCAAATGGGTCAAATTTCTTCTAAAACGTCCTCTGTCATCGAATATGTTTACAGGTGCTCATACAACCTCTGCCACGGAGGTCACACTTTTGTTGCCGTTGGTTTATTTGCCTGTTTATTTGTTTCTTCATAAGATAACAAATGGATTTGGATGAAATTTTGCTGATTCGGTAATGTGCCCACGGATTTGACGTATCTTCAACATTTCCAGAGCTAGATCCTGAAGAAAACCGCCATCATGGAAACATTATTTTTCATGATTAACTATTGAAGCAATAATGATACAGTATGTGATTGTAGATGCTAATGGTAGGTTTTCATGGTCAAAGAATTCAATAATGAGGGTCAAATAAATTTAAGCATATTACTTTTTGATGCAATCACATTATGAGGGAAATGAGCATAGGTTTAAATAATAATCATAGGTTTTCACTATGAAGAGAAGCTGAGCCACCTTGGCAGAAGTCTGCACTCTCTGTGGGCTTTCTAGTTCTGAATATGGCAGTATTCTGAATTTGAGAAATGAAATGTAAACAGCCTCTTCCAGAATTTATATTTTTTCAAACAGAGTGTTTTCTGAGTAAGATATGTGAAATATGCCAGTGTTATTCTAGATTTCTTCTGGAGGCTCTTTTGGACATACAGTCCTGTGCAAAAGTCTTAGGCCACCTTGGATTTGTTGCCTTATCATCATTTATAGTGACTATACACATATACAAAAGTGAATCGACATAATGCTAAAATTGTTATGGGATCAGCACTTGCAAATATCCACCTTTAGTTTGTTGTTTTGTAGGATTGTAAATAAAAATACAGAAAATGTGCACAGTATAAACACATGCAAATCACAACTAAATGGCTTCAACAGGCAAAACTCCCTTCCTGTGCCAAAACAGAACTCAACCATTTGATATGTGCCGCTGAGTGAAACCTGGTTGAAGTGAGCTAGATGTCAGATTTTCTGATCCAAACAGTTCAAAACATTTCAGGTTCATAGGGAGGTGACACTTAATGCTTGACACTTCATCGCAGAGGAGCTGAAATGTTTGTTTCTTTATTTCTTGTGTATTCTGTTTCTCTCATGCATGCGTGTAGTCACTATAGTCTGCTAAACAACAAGCCCAAGGCAGCTTCAAATGTTTTCACAGTACTGTATGTACGGCACGTGCTGTAGTGCTGTGGATTAAAAAAAAAAAAAAAAAGAAAAGAAAAACTGCAATTTGAATCAATGAGTATGGCCAAAAGGAAAGTCCACATTTCTGGCCAGAGGAGGGAATTTACTGTATCCTGTGTTAAAAATCATGAAAGATATCAGATGGATATCAGCTTTTGGCATAAGTTGCATGTGCTGGAGTCTGTTTAAGCACATCACCACGAAAAGAAGCCCTTTTAAAAAATGATTCATCAGAAGGTGCAGGACAGTACCATTCTAACAACATGACAATTCCTTTGTGACGTCTCGTCTATGGCGTCAGGGTGGTGCTTGGGTGAATTGACGATGAGAGGATCATTCTTCTTCATTGCTCATGTAAACGGCATGGGCAGACTTTTGTCTTTCTTCAGAATGAAGGGAAAAACAATATCCTGCACATGTAGATGTAGACACCGTATAAAGGAATTTTCTGCTCAAAGGAATGCATTGGCTTGTTAAATCATCACCTGCATTTTAGTCTCTGGTTTTATAATTATACTATAAAACCGGGTGTTTTACATGAGCAGCAGCAGCAGATGAAGAGAAACAGTACTCAAGTAAAAGTAATGCGTAAAGTACATGAGAAGTACTCAAAAAATCAGTTCTTGAGTATGAGTAAAAAAAACTACTTAAGTAGTACTAATGTGAAATTTATTACAGCCTAATATATTGTGTGCAAACAGGTTATTTATCCTCCTGGTAATAACAATGTAAAGTGCACATTCATTATGATCAATACAGATAAATGTAAAAATGCATGTTTACTGTCAAACAAGTGCTCAAGTTGTGCTTATTGCACGATTTGTTGTTTATTTTGTTATTTTTGTTTCATTTCGATGGTTCATTTGTTCACTGTCTTAACTGAGTTGATTATTTCATTCATGTTTGCTCCTTTTGTTTAAGTGTGATGGTTACTTTGTCCCTTTTTTTTTAGTTTGGATCATAAATAGGTCTATTTTCCATTGAAAACTGTCATAGATATCTTGACATTTCTTTTAAATCACATACAGATAAAGTCAGGTACATAAAAACTACAGTAAATTTACTGAAGATCAATGCATTCCCATAGGAGTCACTTTAATCCTGTGGCTGCTGTAGGTGTCACACCCTACGCTTGACCTGCATTTATATGGATACACAGAGTAAATTTAGCAAAAACTGGGTGATTTAAGTATTTTATGAAAACATAGTGATGAACAATTGGAAAACAAGTGCAGGTAAAATTGATGTAATGGTGGTTCTAGTCTTAAGATGTGTTTGTTGTCACTTCATTCCTATTGATTTGTCATGATTGTCTTAAATATTGAGAGCCATTACTGCATGTTTTTTTTTTTTTGCTCTTTTGTGAGCCCGCCTCTGTCCTCCTTTCAACTCTGACACGTCAGCGCCGGCTGTCAGACAACCCGCGGAGGAAGACGTCCAAATGTGAAACGTGTAGAAGGGACCATTTACAGTGGTGACCTCAAACCGTCTGAGGGCAGCACACTAGAATTATGCACATAAACTAGAACTTAGTATTGAAAGTTGACCTAAAATAGGTCATTGCAGCAGGACTGAAAGCTGACATTAAATGAGCAGACTTTCAGCGTCCATGTCAGTTTGGCACTTTGGACTATTACAGTGTCCTGAGTTAATTCAGTGTTCATCATGCAATTACCCACATACTGCTGCTCGGTGATTCCTAGTATTCTTTTTAAAGCTGCATCACCGCATTTGCACCCTGTAAAATGTTTGCATTTTGATATTTTCCTGAACCACCGTTCATTTCTCGGTGCTTTTGTCTCTTTTTGCTTTTCAAATGATGCTGGTTTCATTATGAATTTTGACCCTTGTACAAATGGTAAAGGCATTTGGAAACTTTCTTGCTTTTTTGGGATAATCGCCAGCGGTTGAACCTCTTATTGCTCTACATAGGAAACCATCCCTCATGTGAATGACAGTGTTGTAAATACCAAAACAATTCTCTCTTTTCTTTCTGTGTCATTTTAAGATTTCACATTTAAGCAGCGTAGTTACAGTTTTCAGTATTAACGTTTCTTTTTTTTTCCTTCAGCTCCCGCCTCTGAGTGTGTTTCTGTCTTCCTGCTCAGAGGAATGCTTTGGAGCCGTTTTAGTCTGAGGCTTTTGGTGTTTCACCGAGCTGCTGTGAAAAAAAAAATGCTTTTTTTGCTTCATGAGTTTGACTAAGATAGAAGGGGGAAGGGAGGAGGCGAGGGGGTATGTAGGTGTGTGTGTGGAGTGTGTGTGTGTGCGCGAGTCTCCAGCTGTGGAATGTTGAGTCTGCAAGAAGAGCTCAGTGGCACGTCTGGAACCAATCAGAGAAGGAGGGCTCAGGGACATGAAGGGTCAGAGAGAAGACTGAAAAAAAGGGAAAAAGGAGGAGGTTTCAGGAGGAAGGCCGGGAAGGAGGAGTGCAAAGGGTGACGATGTGTCCCAGACTCACCCTGTCCTCTGCTGGTAGTTCACCGTACAGGTCTGAACCGGTGAGGATGTAACGGTGCAAAAGAGAACACTCGGTTTGTTTCCCATGAGGTAAAAGATGACACAGCCTGGCTCCAGTCCCTGTGAAGAATCCCTGAAGCAACTGTTTTTGTACGTTTTTGTGTCATTTTTATATGAAATGAATAAAGTCTATGTTCTCAACGCTTCAGCCTCCACAGTTATTTATGTGATTAATAAGTAAGGAATTATACAAACTTTGACTCTGTCAATGTTCTGCCCTGTGTTGGGTTGTAAACGTATATCAAACTTGTGTAAAATCTGAAATGCAGTGTTGATGTTTTTCCACAAGAGGGCAGCCCACACCTCCTAATCTGTCTCCTGGTGGCCCTCTTGTTCCCTTGTCACTTCTGTTCATTATTATTAAGAATCATTCTGAGCTCTGCAGTTATTATTTTAAATAATGTCCCTAAAATCTGCAACTGGACATTTTTTTTCTCACCAATATAACAGCAATATACAGGTACTTCATTGCTATAAATAATGTCTCTGGTTGGTACTTTTACACACACAGAGCAGCAGAAAATATGCAAGTCACTGACTTATCACATGTCTTAAAACACATTTTCCAGTTTCATTGAAATTCAATTAATTTGGAAACATTTAAAAAATAAAGTAAATTTCAGTGTTATCAAGATTTTCAGAGAACAAACAATTTAGTGATTTTTCTGCAGCAATGGAAATAAATGATCCTGCTACTTTTGTTACAAACTTTGCTGATTTCTTACAGTAATCAGCGCAGACCTCCACCAACGCAGCTCACTTTCTTTTCACAGTGAAAACCTACCATTATCATTTGAACCTATGCTCATTTTTCTCATAATTTTATTGCACCAAAAGTAATATTCTTACATTTATTGGATTCTTTCACCATGAAAACCTACCACTAGCATTTGGAATCACATACATATGATTATTAGTTCAATAGTTATTCATAAAAAATATTTCTATAAAATCTTTCTTTTGTTTTCTTCTGGATCTAGCTCCGTAAATGTTGAATATATTTCAAACCCGTGGACACGTTACTGAATCAGCAGACTTTACACTATAACTTGGTGTCAGTTGCAGCTTTATTTACTACCTTACAGAAGCTAATTTTCCTCAACTCCTGCAAATATAAACATTCTGGATCACTATATCCAGAATATTGTCCATATCTGGATCAAACTGTGGTTTGATAGAATCTATTATCATGTCATCCTGTGTTTTTATTTTTTTTTTTGGCTAAATTTTCTGGGTGTTATTTGTGGCATTACAAGGATGCTAAATTTGGTCCTGTCTCACAATGGTGAAGGATCCTTTAAAAATCTACTGGATCCAGATGATGATTAATATCACCCCCCTAACTGACTGGTCCCTGTGCCATTTCTGACCTATCCTGAAAATTTCATCCAAATTCATTCATAAATTTTTGAGATATGTTGTGAAAATCCATAACATTTATACTTACAGGGGTTGAGGAAGCTACTGTAGATCTAGAAGAACACTGCCTTCATGGAAATAGTATTTTTTGTGCATAACTGTTGAACATTAAAACTGACAATTTCTATAACTTTATCATTTGTTTTCATTGTTGTATCTCACTATAAAGAGAAATTGAGCCACCTTCTCTTTTCTTTACTTACTTGCTTAAATTAGACCAGTTCAAACATGGCTCCACTCTCCCGAGCAGCTGTCAGTAACCTGGTAGATGTTAAAAGGTTTCGATTGTACTGTGAATTACTCTAAATGCCTGAGGATTACTGCAGCTTCTCGCCAAAATATTCTGGGTTTTATGTTTCAGGATGTGTGGTTCTGATAAATCCCAAATGTGCTGAGGAAGCAACACTTCATCTTTTGTAGGATCCTGACCTCTGATGACACTGCTACTGTGTCAGAATAAACTCATCAGCTATAATCTATTCTCCACCACCTCCATCCCCAAGCTGGACCGTGTTTAAACAAACGCACACACACACACCCACACACACACAGACCTACACACACATGACGGATGTTTAAAACCAAACACCTGGTGTAATAGGAGCTTGTGGCCTCACATCCCAGCCAGCAAATTGCTTGTTATTCAAATCGAACTGGCTCAGTATAATCCATCTCACTTAGGATGGGTGTCACAACTCATCCGACTGCAGGCACTCACTTTAAACCTTTCAGGACATCTGCACACCAGCACTTTCACTGACACATCACCTGTGGTTTTTAATGCGTTTATGGTGCATGGGAACTATCCTGGGGGAACTTTTGTTTACTTTTCATACATTATAAACTATATTAGATTGCCAGCTATATAGCAGAGGCTTTCGTTTTGTGTGTAAAGTGGTTGAGGATAAGGATCAGAAAGAAAAACATCTTTTACCAGACAGCACTGAGAGGAAAAACAAACCAAGGCATGTCAAACCGCAGTTTCTCTGACAGACACCAGATGGAGACATTTAGTCATCTATTTACACTAATTTAATAATTTGTTCCTTGGCCCATTTCAGACCCTCCCTGAAAGTCCCAAATAAAAACCCCTGAACTTTTTGTGTAAAGCTGCAACAGACAAATCAATCAATGCCAACAGAAACATTAACCTCCTCGGTGGAGCTTAAACTATTTTAGGCAATGTAACGTTGGCTTGGTAAAGGGCCACGGCGACTACAGTGGGGAAAAGTATAAAGGCTGCCTGGGGCCACAGACTGCACGAGTACTCATCCACCTCATAAGCTGCAACAGCATGACAAAGAAACAAAGCCAGGTTTAATGTTTAATGGCACATCGAAGTGAAACTGCAGGCTGCAGCCAACTGAATTTGCCCCCGACGTCCTCTACAGTGGCTGCAAGAAACATGGAATTTCCATCAGCAAAGTCAGTATTTGATATATCCAAACTTTTCACATGTTTACACTTGGCCAGGATGTCACATTTTAATGAACACGGTACCTCGAGAGGGTCATTTTTCAGTACATATTGGAGGCTTAATTTTCTTGATGTGTTTTGAAGAGGTTAAAAAGTGGGGATTCGGTGTAGAGGGCAAAGCTAACAACCAACCAAAACCAACATTCTGAAGAACTCATTGCAATTTGAGGTGATTTTAACCCTGTCCTTTCATCTGACTGGATTTTCACAGTATGTTCCCTGCCCTACCTGGGAAAATAAGACCCTTGATCTGCTGTATTCGTACAGTACTGCTGCTCTGCCATCTTCAGGTGTTACAATCGAGTTTCCGTAGGCATGGTTTTCAGCTCAGGGAGTCACTGACTGACACATATTCGGAGGACGTGGGCGTGGTTTGTAAACTCTCTGTCATCAGCGGGCATTGGACACAGCTGATAAAAGCAGCTGATGTGATGCAGCCGTGAGGGAAAAAAAACAGAACAGGTGGAGAGTGATGAGAAGAGATGCTGACTGAACAGATGGGGAATCCAGAGACTCGTCTAAGTGAGTGTCGGAGATTCAGGACAATTGGAACCAAGAGTTTTGACAGAACTGAACCATACTGACCTATGGACCGAGAATCAAACTTTTAAGAGCATGCTAACACTTTTGTATATATTCAAATATTAAAAACCTCTGAACTACAACGAAACGACCCAAGAGCGGGTTGGTTGGTTCATCAGTAGAAAGTACATGGATCGCCAGACAGACGGACTCCGTGGGTGTGATTCGCTGCTTGGTGACGTTTGGGGTGAGTTTGGCAAACACACACCTCATCCTCTGACAGGATAGGGTCAAAACACATCACCCAGGGCTACTATAGAACACAGCTCCCGCTCTGTACATACATATAAGGGTCTGGTGAAGGATTAGTTACAGGGGACCGACTCGGGAGCTTACAGAACTGACTCCTAGCTTAGCTAGCCAGCCCTCACTGTAACACTAGGCAAATAAAAACACAACCTGTTTTTTCTTAAGACCTGTTTATAAACCTTGTTCTCTGAGATATTTGAGATTTGTGGTTGGATGTAAAAAGGGCCGTTCACTCCTGATCTACATGCAATGTGGCAGAGTTTGAGGATGAAGAATGAAATATTGCAGTGTCCAGATGTGCATAGCTGACTGAGCCCTACCCACAAAGACCGTGCATCTACAGAATACTGACTTACAGAATGAGAATGCTTATGGAATCACTTATTTTCCATCATAAATTTTATTAATTGACATTACTTTGTAGAAATCTGTCTTCACATTGACACTAAAGAGGTGTTTTTTGTAAAGATTTGTCAAAAGCCAAATTATATTGACAGATATTCAATTGAAAATGTAACCAAAAAGATTAAGTCTGGTCAGTACATACAGACGTGGATAAAATTGTTGGTACTCGTCTGTTAATGACAGAAAAACCCACGATGGCCACAGAAATAACTTGAATCAGAAAGTAATAATAAATAAAAATTTTATGAAAATTAACCAATGAAAATCAGACATTGCTATTGAATTGTAGTTCAAGAGAATAATTAAAAAAAACTCACAAAACAGGCCTGGACAAAAAAGATGGTACCATTAATTTAATATTTTGTTGCACAACCTTTTGAGGCAATCACTGCAATCAAATGATTTGTGTAAGTTTCAGTGAGACTTGTGCACCTCTCAGTGGGTATTTTGTTCCACTCCTCATGAGCAAACTGCTCCAGTTGTGTCAGGTTTGAAGGCTGCCTTCTCCAGACGCCATGTTTCAGCTCCT
>JAQQAE010022592.1:0-10221 GCA_029823295.1 Pseudamia nigra | reverse complement strand
TCAATTCAATCTTTATTTTTATAGCGCCAATCATAATCGCCGATTATCTCTAGGCGCTTCACAATTCAAGGCCAAAATCTCATGAGTATACGGAGAGTAAACCCAACAGACATGCAAACACACACTATCCTCCACATTACGTACATTCTCCCCATTGATAATACATAGTCTGCTGAGCGTTTAGAGCCAAACAGGAGAATTAATGATATATTATCAGCAGCCTTCTTTCAAGTAATTCAGACATTTCAGGAGCTAGCGAGCTACGAGCTACTGTAGCAGAGCTGCTGCTAATGTTTACTCCACTCTTACATTATTCCGCAGCACACTGTAATGTCAGTATTAGTGGTGAGATATAGAGCATTAGGATGTTTATTACAATTTCGGGAGAGTTTTCTCCGTTTACCATCGACACGTGTTTGCTTTTCCACACGAGAAAACTTTACCTCCCCGCCGTGTGTGTGGACAGTTTCCGCTTCAGTGGCTCTGCCTCGAACGCATACTGTGGCTTGCTTAACCAATCAGATGGCACAGTGGGCAGAGAACAATGTCATTAATTTATGTTGGAACCAATCATTTTGCACCCTGTGGTTCTTGGAGCTGAAATTTGACTACTAACATTTTTACCTGTGTTATACCTGGTCCTGAAATGACTAATATTGAAAGTTTTTAAAATGTTTTATTTTATTTTATTAGTTTACTTAATATGGACATAACGGTAACCTTGTTTCTGTTACATTTAAACATGTACAGGTTCCAGATGCACTGCTTTAAGTGTTGCAACACCTGTCTAAGTCTAAAGGCATCATATCATCCTCCACACCAGAAGAAAAAATAAATACAAAAACATAAAATGAATCAAATCTTCAGCTTCATGACGTTCAAGCTGGTTGTCATTTTTCAGGACCATGGACAGCGGCCTAAAGTCCTGCTGTCATCGTGGAGCAGCAGCAATTTCCTGATCCGACATGAATTATTTCTTCATTTACGCAGTCAAAAAGTAGCAATCTGTTTATAAAACTGTGAAAATACATGATTATGAAGACGACAAACGAGATGTTGTGTAAGTGAAGTCATTGCAACTTCATTCCACCACCATGTGTTCAGAACCGATGAACATGAGAAGACATATCATGATTTTCTTTAACCACTTTATTCATAAAAAACAAGGTTAAATTTGTCAAGGCAGTGGCCGTTTTGGTGTTGGTGAAATATGCATTGAGCTGGTTTACACAAAATACTAATACTCATACAAATTGCTACTTGTAAAATTGTGTCATAAATGAGCAAACATATGTGTGAGATCATGGCCAAATGTTTTGAGAATAATACAAATATAATTTGGCAGGGACTTTGTGTACATTTGCCAATACAGTCTGTTCAGTTTCTGGCCAATCAGAATCAATCAATCAAAAAAAAAAAAAAAACTGAGGCGGCAAGTTTGCACAATAATTTGCATCACTCAGCCAGGTCATATTTGTAAATGAGAACTGGTTTTTACACATTTTACCTGGTGAAATAAAGGTCAATTTTTTTTAACTGCCAAAACTTATGGCTGTGAGTGTAAATGATGATAATTCAAATGGGATTAAACATTATATATTTCATTTCAAGTTAGCTCCCGTAATCTTGATGGGGTGATGATTAATTAATAATAAAAATAGCATCTCCTGACGACACATTTCAAACACAGGCGTGGTTCACATTTTGAAGACTTACCACAATTTCAGTTTCACGTGTGACCGTTTCTTTCATTTTCTGTACCTGGACTTTGATTCTGTTTAGGCATGAATTCACTTTTTTAAGCTCAGGGGAAAAGGGCGCTTGGGTGAGGGACAGGTCACCCAAGGTGACCTCGTCATCATAAACATCAACACGACACGCATGTGCATCTGTGGATTCTAACCTGCTGCTGGGTCACGAGGTGACGCTTCGGCTTGTCAGATTTATGGAACCGGGGGTTAATTTGCTGCTGGGCCTTGAGATTTTCACACTGCTCACCATGTTCTCTGTACTTGAGCAGCTGGTTTGAACTAACGCAGTTTACTTTGCAGGAGGAGATGATTTTTTTTGGCTTTTTGTTGTCCATGTCAGCCTACTTTCCATATAAAGTGTGCAAATGTGGCCCCTCAGGCTGCGAACTGTGTTCTAATGTCATCAATCTGTCGATGAATCCATTAAGAAACGGACCTTTTACAGTAGGGGTGGAGGGAGAAAGTCAAGACAGGGCAAATATAGGGCCTTTAATGCCCCACGAAACTGAAACAAAACAGATCAAATCTAATGAGTGTATGAAAATTCTACCAGACGTTCAGATGTGAAACCCAGAAAATCCTCTCATCTGAAATCCTCAGAGCCTTTGTGCCGTCTCTGTTGCTCTGTTTCACCAGCTGGACAATGAAACATTAAACAGAATAATAACGCAGCCGTAAAACCCCCCCGCATGATTTTGATGTTTACGGGAAAGTGTTCAAAATGCCTGCTGCATCATTTAGTTCCTGAATATGAAATAAGATTGTTTTGATCTGAACACGGGTCTGAACAGATGGTTGCGCAGGCTGCCGAGGTGAAAACTAAACAGCGTCGTCAGAAAAATTTCATTTCTAACACCTCTTACATGATCATTAAAATCTGCAGTGACAGTGTGATTTGCCGTCGTCAAGGTGGAATCAGGTGCCGCAGTGAAAAAGTGTCTCGCAGCGCTGACATTTTATTTCTCTGACGCCGGTTTTTTCCGCGACCCTGTCTGCTCCTCCGTGTTATTTTGTCTGGGTGTTTGTACTGAAGCCTCCTGTGGTCGACATCTGCAGGTATTTGTTTGTGTTTACAGTCACACGGGGAGCAAAAAGGGGGCAACTCACTTTCCACTCAATCACAGGCAGGATGGAGTCGCCCTTGAAGAGAAGGACGAATATTTAGCTGTAGTGTGAAAACAGCGCGATGCAAATGAGGAGGCTGAACATCTCGTAAAATAGGTTTTGTGCAGGAGGGAGATTAAAGCTGTTTGTTTTCCGGTCAGGTCCAGATTTTAAGGTCAGTTTGACTGAAACCTCCTTGTAAACATTCAGAAGACGAGGGAGGAAGAAGTCATATTTCACAGTCTGTTTTTCATTTTGACTTTCAGAAAGGAGAAGGAGAAATTCAGCTTATTTCTTTAGGCCCTAAGGTACTTGAATTGTTGATTTCTACATTATTCCCAGGACAGATATAGAAAGTTTTTATCATCCACTTGTCAACTGTGTACTGACATATAAATCTGACTTCTCTTCACCGAATAGAAAAACACCACTGTGTCTCAGCTCACTATGTCCCTTCAAAAGATGTAAATGTGCTTTTGCTTTAATCTCTCGCTGGCTGTCACTCATTCTGAATGTAACAATAATAATAATACCAATAATAGCAATAATAATAATGATGTATAATGATGATAATAATAATATGTGGATTCATATTGGGGAATAATATTTGGATATAACAATGACACTATCTACCATTAGCATTTGAAATCACATACATATTATTATTAGTTCAAATAATAAGTTAATCATAGAATAATATTTCGATAATGGTGGTTTTCTTCTGGATTTAGCTCCATAAATGTTGAGGATATGTCAAATCCGTGGACACGTTACTGAATCAGCAGACTTTCCACCACAGGTTTGGTGTCGGTGTCATGTCTTTAGCTTTATTTACTACCTTACACTAGCTATTATTCCTCAGCCCCTGTAAGTATCATCATTCTGGATCACTATATCTAGAATATTGTCCATATCTGGATCAAACTTTGTGGTTTGATAGATTCTATGACGGTGTTATCCAGTGTTTTTTCTGTGTTTTATTTGTGGCATTACAAGGACACATGTTGAATTTGGATCTATATCACAATGATGAAGAATCCTTTAAAAATCTTCTGGCTCCTGGATAGAAGGGCACCTTTCATGACACTCAAGGTCACCTAGTAATTTAAAACACAATTTTTGTCATGAGTCATGGTCTCAAACGTTTTATTTGGACCCTCTAATACGTGATCTGATGGTCCATCTTTAACTTTTTGTTCCGTTATTGAGATATTATTGAAAATAATCTGGCAAATCTGCTGCGCCGGGGTTTGACTGACATATCACTATGGTAACCTTCAGAGTCGGACCTTCATATCTTCTGTTTATTCAATAGAGCATCGTTCTACCTGAGATACACTCGACTGTACTTGTGGGTAAATGTTCACGCTAACAACACAGTAATATGACTTTGTTCGACAACGCTTGGTGAAATTCTACAGAGTCAGTAAACTGGCAGTTAGCTTCAGGTCACCCATAAGACCCCTGACATACTACGCTCCAGTAGCTCCTCACAATTTGGCCAAATATCCTGTTTTGGCTCCAAAATGTTATCCAGGAAGTGACAACAATGAAGGTGTATGACTATGCTTTTATTACTGCTTTTACTATTTAACTCAGGTACGGCACAGCAAATTTTGTTGCATTTTTTAAAATTTGTTGCATATTGTTCTTGTGCAATGACAAGATTCTACTGTATTCTGTTCTGTTCTAAACAGACAAGTTTGATCACAAACATGTTTATTTCTGCCTCACTTTTCGATCCTGCCCCTAGTGGACACTGACGGTCCTGCAGTTTATGAAACGTCCACATCTCGCTCTCGGCTCGGTCACGGAGGGCGCTGCTTGGCGTTCCCTCACTCCGTTGCTATTCAGTCGTCATTTCTGCTCGGTGGTTATTTTTGTACGCCCCCGCCCTCCATCACTTCAGTTCTGTTGTTGTCACAGTGAGCTTCATTCTCTAAAGGCATCATATCCTCAGCTCCCTCATCTTCGTCTCCACCAGAGTCTGGACACATCAGTGACTCCTACACGGTGGATCTTAATGCCAAAGGATATTTCTGCTCATGACATTTCAATGTAAAAAAGCTGCAAAGACTTTTATTCAAATTTAAAATGGTCATGACTGAAATGTAACTAACTGAATTCTGCGAAAGTGTTGTTTCTCCCTATTTTGAAAATGTGTTAAAAACTGTAAATAGACTACTGAGGCCTGCTTGAAATTGCATTGCATCAAGTGTCTTGTAGGTTTTGGTAACAGGTGGCTACAAGACACCAGGACACCTTTGAAAATTAAAAATGATCAAAAGTAATCAAGAAAATGAGCAAAAATTACCACAGATGTACAAAATAATGTACAAAATGAGCAAAAATTTAAAAAATGTGGTAAAATCATCGAAAAGATCAAAACATTTAAAAAATGCTAAACTAAAATGACAAAAATGAATTAAAAAATTAACAAAAATACTCAAAGTGAACAAACTAATAAACAAATTACTAATAAACGTGATCAAATAATGCACTGAATGAATAAACAAAAAATGAAAATATAACCCAGACAATAAATATAAATGAAAAAAATAAAAAAATAAAATGAAAACTAATCTGAAGTATATGAAGAAAAATTCCACCAAAATAAACAAAAACTCCAGAAAAAAATCTTAAAAATCAAAAATCTTAATAATCCACAATATGAATAAAAAAATCTCCATAAATGAACAAAATGATACAGACATTAAATAAAATATAAACTTAAATGAAAATGAAAACATGAAAGAAAATAAGTAAAGCTGTCCAGAAAATACACAAAATCTGAAGAAAATGGAGAAAAAACAACCAACAAACAACCATAATTATCAAAAATCCACAAAATGAATCAAAACAAAATCTCAAAAAATAAACAAAATAATGATAATAAAAAAATCCAAAGCCTGAAGAAAATGAAATCGTCCACAAAAAACAGAAAACAAATAAAACACAGAGAATGAACAAAACATTCTAAACAGTGAATAGAAAATGTCAAAAATGAACAATATAAATAAGTAAATAACAAAAAAAGTAACAAAACTGACCAATAAACCAACTTGTTTTTCCACTGGAACCTTTTCCTGGTTAAATAAATGTTAAATATAAAACAGGACACTGATGGACAGACAGACCTTGAAGTTACCAAAGCCTGTGTGTTGTATTAAATATTTTATAAATGTAGTAAATTAATCCTTTTAAACAACAGTGCATGGAACAGATGTCTAAAGGATTTGAACTGCTGTGAACCAGGACGTCTACAGTCTGATGGATATCACGTCACAGTGAGGTTTTATCAGACTAAGTTCTATATTAATATGCAAAATTACAACAGTAATCTTTGATTTTCATGCACACATGTTCCTACTCCTTGTTTAATTTTCTCTAGGTCTGATTTTGCAGCCTTAAATTAGTTTAACCGAGCAAGATTTATCACCGCGCTTAATGAAGCCATTATCATTCTGGCGCAGGGAAAAACTCTCAGGCTTATTTGTATTTATTTAAATCCGTTACAATCTTCTTGGGCAGCACTGAAAGGACGTGCAGACGGTAAATTTGCAGAAAGTATCAGAGAGGTATCAGATGCAGAGAAGAATGAAGAAGAAAATGAAGGAAAATGAACACTGTAAGGAAAGGAAATGAGTGGAAATCATCAAAAACAATGAAAGAAATGAATAAATCATCAAAAAAATGAATAAAAATGAACAAAAAACTGACAGAAATGAGTAAAAAGGAACAAAATAATGAAGAAAATGAAAAAAATGATGAAGAAAACTACTAAAATGACCAAAATCATCAAGGAAATTGGTAAAAATGAGCTAAATGGAAAAGAAAATGAAAATGATGAAAAAAATAATCACAAAAATGAATAAAAATGAACAAAATAATGAAGAAAATGAATGAAAATTGACCAATATCATAAAAGAAATGAGTGAAAATTGTCAAAAATAATGAAGAAAATGAATAAATAATCATAAAAATGACAAAAACTGAAAGAAATTAGTTAAAAAAAAGAACAAAATAATGAAGAAAATCAAAATAAATAAGAAGAAAATTACTAAAATGACCACAATTATCAAGGATATGAATAAAAATGAGCAAGAATATGAAAAAAATTAACAAAGCAAACAAAATAAATAAAATGTACAAAAGGATAAATAATCAAGAAAATATATAAAATTGAGCAAACAAATGAATGCAAATTAAAAATAAACAAAATAGTCAAGAAAATTGATAAAAATCAACAAAATATTAGAAAATAATGAAGATCAAGGATGAATGAACAGAATGCTCAAGAAAATGAGCAAAAATTATTATTATATAATTATTTAATTAAGAAAATAATGGCACCAATGGGCAAAAATGAACAAAATAAAACAATCTAAGTAAGAAAAATGAACAAAATAACCAGGTAATGGAGAATAAATAAACCAAACTGTCAAGCAAGTGAACAAAAATTAAGAAAAAATAATTAAGAAATTAGTAAAACTGAACCAAATAATGAATTAAATGAATAATAATGAACAAAATAGTCAAGAACATGAATTAAAAGGAACAAATAATAAAGCAAATTAATTCAAATGATGAAAATAATCAAAACATGTGTAAAAATGAACAAAATAATCAAGAAATTAGTAATAAAGAAAATTGATTAAAAATGAACAAATAATGAAGCAAATGAATTCAAGTGCACACAATAATTGAGAAAATGAGTAGCAATTCACAAAAAAATCAAGAAAATGTGTAAAAATAAACAAAATAATCAAAAAATGAATAAAAATGAACAAATAATGAAGCAAATGAATTCAAGTGCACAAAATAATCAAGAAAATGAGTAAAAATAAACAAAATAATCAAGAAAATAAGTAAAAATGAATAAAATAATCAAGAAAATGCATCAAAATGAACAAAATAATCAAGCCAATGCATAAAAACTAAACCAAGAAATGCACAGAAATGCACCAAATCACCAGGAAAATGAGGAAAAACAGAAATAGTTGAGAAAATGAGTCCAACAGAACAATATAATCAAGATAATAAATGAAAAAGGAGAAAATGACCAATAAAATGAATGTAAAACGAGTTAAAGCAATGACCCATCACTTGACAACTACAGTATGTTTAATAAAACCATCATGATCCCCATATGGCCTGGCTCTATCTGGTGTTAAATCCACAGAAATCAAATCAGTTCCATAATTCAGCTCCAACGCAGCGTTTAACGTGAGTGTAATTGTGTGTTCGGAGTAAAGTGGACGCCGGACGCCTGGTCTCCTACGTAATTGCTTTATGATGAATAGCAGCTGTTGATTGGAGAAACAACAAGCCCTGTTTCTATTTATTTCACCTCTAAAGAAAACGCTGAAGCAAAATTACCTCATTAATATGACAAAGCTGCACGTTCTTAACATAATAAAGGGAGCTATAAATTCATCTCTAATGTTCCTGAACCGATACATGTTTAAAATGCTGTTTACAAATTACAGTCCAGCTCTGAGACGCAGCCTTTTTCCTACTAGTCATTACCAAATGGATTCCCAAACCGGATACGTATTTGCTGTAAAAGTAATATTTCTAGACAGCAAAAAAACAAAATGACAGATGAAAGGACAGAATACCATTCATATGTAAAAAGATGCACCAGAGTTATGATTTTATAAAGATTTAAGAATACGTGTGTGTTGCTTATTTTGTGTCTCTGAACTAGAGCACAGTAGATTTTATACTGTGACACCATTTTATCATTAACGCCAAAACATATGTAAATGAAATCAAAGAAAATATTTTTGTCTTATTGTGGTTTTTTTGTATCTTTTGTGTCGTTTTTATCATTTACATCTTCAGCTCATTACACAGCCTACATTTTTTTCACTGTTTTGTGCTTATCTTTTACGTCATTTTCATCTTTTTGTGTCTTCTACATCATAAGTCACTGTCTTACATCTTCTAGTAGATAAACCAGGTTTCTTCAGGCCCAAAAATCTGCCTTTAAATTGAAATAATACTGAAACAATTAATTGGTTACTTACAAATGATCAAATTAATCAGGAACTACGTTCATAATCTACAATCAAGTTGAGTCATTTCTTTATTTTTGGGTATTTTGTCTTTATTTGATAGTTGCGGTGTAGATAGACGGGGACGGTGAGAGAAGACTATGAGGAGCGACATGCATCCGAGGACCACGGGGCGGATTCGAGCCCAGTCTGCTGTAATCAGAGACCTGAGCCACGTGGGTGTGAACTCTACCAGCTGAGCGACCGAGGCACCCCATCTTGAGTTGTTGTTGTTGTGAAAACCTTCTTTTTTTAGGGGAAAAAGCCTAAATTCTCCGAGTGAAGCTTCTTAAAGATGCAGTCTTTGCCTGTGTTGATGGGTGACCTGCCCGTCAACACAGGCAAAGACAGGTGCACGAGCTCACGCACTCACTTGTGGAGTTGGAAACAGTAGCTACTACAGAGCTAGCTACTGTCGCTCATCTAACCACAGGATGACCGAGGAGAGACAGACTGCATCTCAGATACCTTCAACATCAAGTACAGGTAAGAAAAGAACAGACATACTAGCTTGACAACTGTGAGGTTGCAAGCCGTGTTGACTAGCGGGTCACCAGTTAATCATTTATATTGTTCCGTCACGGCTACGCTCGGCAATCATTTATGTTTTTTTTTTCTAACCACCAGAAGGCAGTAATAGACAGAACACTGAACAGAAACAGCAGATGAGGTTCTGTATCTTTTGGTCTCAGTGGTACCAAAGTGAAGCACAGAAATCCACATGGCGTTTCAGTCCAGCAGGTTCCGGGTGCTTTGATAACGTGTCCACTCGCAGCCGGCTCTAAAAGTCAGTCAATCCCCATAGAGTCCAATGTTAAAATGTCCCACTTTACTGTACAGGGGGTAATTTTCTTATCTTAGGACTGATTTAAGGTATAATTTAGTCCATAGGCACTTTAGCTGATCCTCCTTAAATCGCCACCTTTTTATGGTGGACAGGTTTGGGTGACTGAAGGATCCAAGGAGCTATGTAGGGTCTCCCAAGGCAAATTGGTTCTGGGTGACTAGTCAGACTAAAAGTGATTCAGAAGACCCTTATAATGAAGAAGAAACTCAGGAGCAAGAGTACCCTGGGGAGACTGCAGCCTGACCCTGAAGCCAGGCTATGTGGTTTGGGTGGCAGCCAAAGGCAGGAGCCTAGGTGGTCTGATCCCCGGTTGCCAAAACTAGCTCCAACTGAGCTGGAGGAGGTGGCTGGTGAAAGGGAAGTCTGGGCTTCTCTGCTTGGATGGGTGGGTGGATGGATGGATGTATGGATGGATGGATGGATGGATGTGTGGATGGGTGGATGGATGGATGGATGGATG
>JAQQAE010022591.1:0-10221 GCA_029823295.1 Pseudamia nigra | reverse complement strand
CTTCCTCTTCACAATATCCCACAGATTCTCTATGGGGTTCAGGTCAGGAGAGTTGGCAGCCAATTGAGCACAGTAATGGACGTGGACGTGGTTTGTGGAGCTCTCCCTCATCAGGGTAATGAGGTTCAGCTACATGGAATGAAGTTAATTTAAACAGCTGTGTGAACGCGGGAACAGGTTGGTTGTGGTGGGCTGGTCTTTGTAAAACAGTCTAGGGCCATTTTGAAGTCACAGTCCACCCCTGGCAGTAAATTAATGAGGTTTAAGTTTTATGACACACTTAGTATCATGTTTTCAAGCACTATCGTTTGTTTTGTTTTCTTTCACTTCTAATTTCTCCAAACAAGATTTGTCTTGCAAGATCTGATGAGAGCTCCTTGTAGAGACCGAGACACAAAGAAAAGCAATTTTCTCTGAAGTGTGTATCTGAGGAATGTCATTTTAATGTCAGAAGACATGTGTGTTGTGAAACATAGGTCCAGTATTTACTTGGATGACTTTGGGACAAAAGAATTGGTCAAAGTGTAAAATTACTTCTCCTGTATGAATGAAGAGAACAGGACTGGCTCCAAGTCTGCAGGCAGGCGGTAGTGTCCATGTGACAAATATGCTGACGTGAATTGTCAGTGGACTGTCTACCTTCTCCATGGTTTTTACTTAACCTTTATAAACATACTGTAATCCATCCACCTGACAATGTGTTTATTATCTGAAAGAAACACCTTTATTAAGAACTGAATGAAGCAGGTGGTGGCTGTCAGTATGTGAGTGGTGGTGTAGTGGGCAGGGATGGTTTAATGCTTAACTCCTTTATATGCTAAATTTGGGGTTATTTCCTTTATTTATGTTCATTTCTTGATTATTTCGGTCATTTCATTTGTTCATTTTGCTGCTTTACAGGCTTGACTTATGAAAATTAGATATAATAAAAAATATTCTTAACATCACTTTTCAACTGTTACAGATTTAATTTTACATTTTTTAAACAGCTGAAAATGTGTTTCCATTTTTTGTCATTTTCAGGGCGCTTAAAGAGGACCTGAAAAAAATATAAACATCCTCAGTCCTTTAAGGATTACGAATATTTATATTTTTATGTTCTCATAAAACATTTTGAGTCATGTTTGAGATTTTTCAGTCGCTTCTTCCTTTGCCAATCTGTGTGTATTACAGTAACAGCTAAAACAGGAGTTTTCAGATAAAATGTGAGATGATAGAACTCTGCTCTGGCGTGAACTGACTTGTGGAGTTTGTGAACGTGGAGACTGAGGTTACCTGTCAAACTGTGTCTTTAATGACAATACAGGAAATAACACTGTATGTACCGTAGTTGCATGTTAAAGGGCTTTGTATATTGGACAGAAACCATGTGGAAAGGCAGAAATAAACCTGATGTGCAGCATGTGACTGGGTATACAGTACTAGCAGATCAGGATAGATGGAGAAGTGGGTCTACACGGAGCTGAATGGCTCTACGCCATATACCTGCACATACTGTCTGCAGCACTACACTACTGTATGTGAGTGCAGTTCTCCTCACATAATGTGGCCAGTGAATGTTGGCCCATTCATCCTCACTTTGGCATAAATTGGAACCCGTTATTGTCAGTGTCAGGACAGTCTGCAGATCGTGCAAGAAGTGGAATGTTTTCAGCTTTCAGAAGTTATGTCCAGATCTTTCAACATGGAGCTGTACATTGTCCTTCTACAACATGAGCTAATCCAATGGATGAGTAGAGGTTTGAGGATCTCATCACCATATCTCTGCACATTCAAGGTGACATCAATAATATGTACATTGTAGGTTATGTCTGTCCTACACTAAAACTGCCACATGCCACTTTTCTCCCAACAGTGACACCAGAAGCCACTCACCAACTCAGTGCTGCCATCTGTCTTAACAGTACCAGGGTAAAAAAGTGTAAATCAGGTTTCATATGTGGAGAGAAAACTCTACAGTAACATGCTGTTGAAGGACAGCATTTACCAACTCAAATCAATTATGCCAGTATATTGCAGTCAGGTCAAGTAAATGATAAAGCACACGAGCACCAGCTGAGATTTACTGAAATGGTTTCTAATTGTTTCTGCAGAAATTCTTCCTTTGTGCCATCCTACTCTTTGATCAGTAGTAGCTGATCTCAGACAGTCTCTGCAGTGAACATGCCTGATGTGGCATCCTCAGCTACTATAATTACACATGGTCTGTGACTGTGATGTCTGTTGGGTGTACTGCCAAAATTTCTGAAATAATGGGAAAGGAGACTTGGCTGGTGGTTAAATGAACTCACTCCTGCAGTTAGCATCCCAATTGCACACTGCTTCAAAACTGGCATCTGTGGTAATACGTTGCTTTCAAGAACTGCACACCTTAGAATGTCCTTTGATTATGGCCCACCCGGCATACAGTACCTGTGCAGTAATCCAGCTCTTTATTATGCCTCGCCTGAATGAGGTTGGAGGGGGGATATAAACATGAGCTCTGTTTGTACATACATGCATATGTGTGTGTGTCCCTATCTTACCATTTGCGCATTGTTGCATAGTGAAAGTGGATGATGAATTCCTATCTTGCCTCAGCGAAAATGCCCACTTTCCGCCATGTACCCACCCCGCTGAGATAGCAACCTGCTGTGCACCACTGAGGTCATGCTGGTATTAAAATTAGACAGGTGGCTGGTACCATGCAATCTTCCACACAAAAACACAGCTGCACCAGTGACCAACAAAAATCTGGTCAAAATCAGACAAGTGACTCTGAGGCACGGAGCACGCTGAAGACACGTGACCCTGTAGAAGTGTACATGCTGCAACAATTATATATATTTATATGATGGATACATACAATATGCATAATTCCTTAAAACAACTTGGTTTGTGTTTCTTCACATTTAAAAATAAATATTAATAATAAGAAGACAACAGAAAGGAAGGAAGAAAAACAAAAGTGTGTTTCAATACATAATGTGATCATGTGACCAGTCCTGACATTAACTCTGTTATTTAGGCATTCTCACAATGCCAATCCGCACTGTGCCTAAATGTTTTTCACTCCTAAAATGCAGATATGAGTAGAGATAATGTAAGTGCAACCACTTCCCTGGCCCCAGTGCAATTGGAAGAGGTGAGCCATGGCACAGCTTCTTGGATACATCTCACCTGCCAGGTGGATGGATTATTTTTGCAAGGGTGAAGTGCTCAATAGAGATCAAATTTATGAACCAAATCGGAGAGCTGTAAGCCTTTTGTTTGCATATATAAACTTTCATCTTCTTAATTCACTTCATGAAAATGGGAGTGAAAACAAACCTTCTGCATTTATATTTTTGTTGAGTATGAATAGTACACACCACATCCATGATCTGCATGAGGCTGAGGCCGAGCTCCACAGTGACGTTGTCTTTCTCATTTTCAACCGGTCTCTCCAGTGGGTTGTATTTGACCATTAGGTCATTGAGGAGTTTGCGCTGACTCAGCCCTTGAAGAGAAACTACAAAGCAGAAAATCATAGATAGTCACACACCTTCAAAAGCAATTCATAAATAGAAAAAGTGAGACAATCCTTGTCTTGTCAACCGAAAATTCATTTTCAGTTGTGCAGCTAAATTTATCCACACAGCCATATTAAAATGTAAAACCAATACAGTCAGTGTTACATAGTCTGAAGTGGTGAAACAAAAGCAGCTTTAACATCACAATTATACAAATACAACACCTGGACGGCATTCATCTCATCATGCAATTTCAAATCAGACCTGTCCCTCATTTTAACACTCTCCTGACTCCTGTCTTGAGTTATGGAACATTTTGGCAGCGTTTACTCACTTTGCTAATGGCTACCACTCAGTTATCCTAAACCTCCAATGAGAAGCACATTATCAAAATGATTTGGCACAGAGCTTGTTGCCACATTCACTTTTCTTTGTGCTCAGGTCTTTCATTATTTAAAAAAAAGAATTCCTACGATTGGCAGATGAGCTGAAAAGTATTCTTTGTCTACAACCCCCATCTCTTTCAAATCCCACCATCATCAAATTTCAGCGTGAAAATTAGCCTAATGACATCAGAGTGTGTTACTGTCCTTTATCTGTACTTTATCTGTAATACACCATGCCCATGTCTCTGATAGGTTGCCAATATGTTGCCGAAGGAGAGTTGGGAGCCATTAAAACCGCACGGCACTCTCATCAATCAACCTGAACAGCCTTATTAATGTCACAGAGATGGGCATGAGCTTTAAAATAAACAGACATGTTGCTTATACACATGGAAATGTGCATGTCCACATATGCATCCTATTCTTCATTTCTGTCTTTGTTTTCTAACCCTTGAACCAGAGAGTAGATCCTTTTATTTTTGTCTTTTTTGTCATTTTTTGTCTTTTACATCAATTTGGCTTTTTGCCAATTTTATATATCTTTTTTCTTTTCATGAGGCTCAATTTTTTTTTGTCTTTTTGCATCTTTAACCCTCTGTTCCTTCTTTTACACTTACAGTGCTGTGAAAAAGTATTTGCCCCCTTTCTGATTTCTTATTTTTTTGTATTATTAACCTACATGGCCCCGTCAACCTAATAACTGGTTGGGCCACCTTTAGCAGCAACAACTGCAATCAACCACTTGCGATAACTGGCAATGAGTCTTTTACAGTGCTGTGGAGGAATGTTTGCCCACTCATTTTTGCAGAATTGTTGTAATTCAGCCACATTGGAGGGTTTTCGAGCATAGGCCTTTTTGAGGTTTTGAGCATCTCAATGGGATTCATGTCAGGACATTGACTAGGCGACTCCAAAGTCTTCATTTTGTTTTTCTTAAGCCACTCAGAGGTGGACTTGCTGGTGTGTTTTTGGATCATTGTCCTGCTGCAGAATGCAAGTGCGCTTCATCTTGACGTCACCAACATGGCTGGACATTCTCCTTCAGGATTTTTTGGTAGAAGCAGAATTCATGGTTCCATTTACCACAGCAAGTCATCCAGGTCCTGAAGCAGTAAAACCTTCATTTAAAAACTGCATTTTGTGTTTACTTGTGTTTTCTTAAATTTATTACCTAAATTTGTTTGATGATCTGAAATATTTTAGTGTTTGAATTTATACAAAAAAAGTAAAAAATCAGGAAGCGGGCATAGACTTTTTCACATCACTGTATGTTTCTGCACCTTCAACTTAGTTTTTATCTTGCTGTGTCTCTGAGGCTGTTTCTGTCTTGTTGCACCTTTTACACTGTTTTTGACTCTTACATTTTTCAGCATCTTTTATTGTTGTTTTGTCTCATTGCATCTGTTACTAATAAATTCAAACACAAATATTTATTAGGCTGTTCAGTCCTCAGCAGCCAGAGATTTGACCACAATATGGTTAAATAAGGTGCCTCAATCAATTAAAAAATAAGAAGCATACACTATATTTGCATGTCTTCTTGTCATCAATTCTCACCACCCGGTGGATTGTAACCAGGTTGTAAGTACAGCTTCAAAATGCGTAAAGAAGAAACAGGAGGCAGACAAAAAAATAGAGAGAAGGCAATTTATTGAAAACAGGCTGTTCATCAGCTGGTCAAATTTTAAGACCATAACCTTAAAAATCCCAAACACAGTACTAAAAGTGTCAAAAAAGACTCAGCAGTGAGTAGCCCCACTGGTCTTATTGATCACTTCAGAAATTTGTTGAGACATGCTGGATATGTTTCCAGGAGGCTGCTGTGAATGTTGCTCCATGTGGTGATGATTCCTTCACAAAGAGCATCCATGGTCTATTTTTGTATTGTTCTAAACTTGCAATCCATCCATAAACTCAATGGAATTTAGAAGTGGGGAACACGCAGGATGGTCCAAAAGAGCAACTTCTCCTGGAAGAAGTCCTTCATCAGGTGGCGTTGTGACCTACAGCATTCTCCTGTTGAGAGACCCTCAGTCAAGAGGGATGCCCGCTGTAACATCTCCACGTAACCAACCACTGTTTGACAGCCCTGCACAACCTGAAGCTCCATTGTTCCATTGGAAAAGCTCTGCAGATCATGATGGAGCCTCACTTACTGTGCCATGTAGAAAACATCTCTAGTGGAATCTCCTCGTCATGTCAGTAGCACTGGACGCCATTTTTCGTCATCAGAGAATTAAACTTTCTTCCACCTCTCAACGTCCCATGTCTGGTCCAAACAGGCAAGTTCATGGTGTGGGAGGAGACGTGGCCTTTGAAGCATTTTTTTTTTCTTTAAGCCCTTCTGTCTCAGATGACAGCTTATGGTTATCGGGCTAGAGTCAGTATCAGTAAGAGCCTTAATTTGTGTCAAGGAACAGCCTTGACCTTTGCTGACAGCCCATTGGATCCTCCTCTTTTTGGGTCTACCATTTGACTTTTTTGTCCCATAACCCTCAGGATCTTTGAAAATTTTTCAAATGACTGTCTTACTGTGTCCAACCTCTGCACTGAGGGCATGTTATGAGAGGCCTTGCTTGTGCAGCTCAATAATCCTGACAGTTTCAAAGACAGGCACACAGACAGCCCTCTTGCTTTTGCCATCAGGAATTCATGGCAGTGTGAATGTCTGAAAGAAAATAAAATGAAAGAGATTTTTTTTTGTGCAAATTTTGACTTATTTTTCATTTTGACTTTTTAAGTTTTAAATTGTTGATCAATGAACAGCCTGTTTGAGTTTAAATACAGTTTTAACAAATTGTATTTTCTCTTTTTTTTTGGCTCTTGCTCCGGTTTCTTCTTTTATGCAGCTCCACTTAGAACTTGGTGACAATCTACCAGCACAAAATGTGAATACTTGTAATATTTCCCATTTCAAGATTATGATCAAGATAATGGATAATGAAATTACTGCATTAATGTTTCAATAGCAACAAATGACTTAACCTTAACTGATACAGTGCAAATATCTGACCCCATTTTGTACAAATTCCACAACATTTTTGTATGGTTGCATCTTTTATATTTTTGTATTGTCATTTTGTGCCTTTATCCTGTTGGGTCACTCTGAATATTATGTAACATATTTGACTCCTTTCATCTTTTACTAAACAAATAGTTTAAAGTCATTTTTTCAGTTTTTATATACCAGTACTGCCTACATTACATGATGTGCATTGTGTATTAAGTTCATCTCAAGATTTTTGTTTTGTGATTATTTTGTTGCTTCTTGTGACAGAATGCTATGTAGAGGACCCAAAAGCACAACAGACCAAAGAGCTACAGTATGTACTGTATATTAGAAAGGCTTTATTCAAAACATTCACAAGAGTCACGGGGCTCCAGGAACGGGGGTGTCTGGTATGGTAGCTGTGAACCAGCAACTCGACTCAAGCAGGGTCAGGTCTCAGAATGGGACTCAGGTGAAATTAACCGGCTGTTGCAGCTGTAGGTGAATACCGTACCATGAAAAGAGGTAACCACAGGAACGTGAAACTTGGAGCTGCAGATGAGTGGGCAGAGATAACTAGGAGACAGGTGAAATCACTTGAGCCAGGGATAATGTGAGGGGAAAATAAGTTAAAATGGTCTAAGGGCTAAAAATGGTCCCACATATGTTCAAACAAAAATATACACCCCTGCTCGAACCACTAAAATTTGAAATGTAGTATTATAATTATCAATACCATCTCTTGTGTTCTCAAAGGTGAATGAGTAGTGAGCTTAAAGGACCCCTAATTTTCAACAAAACACAAGAATCAGGATGAATAGTTCAACCAAAGCAGCTGTTACAAAATAAAGCAGCCACAAAGAGAACAGTGTTACTCCCAGTGTGACGCATGAAGCCATGTCTCCCCCACTCCTCTGTGCATCCGGTTCCTCATTTATTTTAAAGGACTATTGCACTCAGTGGCTACTTTTGTCCCCCCTTATTCCCCCTGACACCTATGCCTATCGTTAATTACATTCAAAACATTTCTTTAAATCGTAAGTAACGATAAGCAATGTTTAAGGACAAATTTAAATTTAACAGAAAATCGCAGGAGGTATGAGGATGATCCCCAAATCCAAGTTTGTATCCAAACATCTGTCTCTACACATGTTATAGTGCATACAAATACACTTATTATCAACTTGCAGGCTGTTAACTAAATATCTTTATTCTCTTGGTGTGTAGGCTGCAAGTAGAATGGGAGTTTGGGGGATTTGGGAACTGCTGCTTTGACCAAATGCAGCCAGCAGAGTGAACAGTTCATACAAAGTAGTAAGTAGTAGAATTATGTTGCAAAATAAAAGCAGGAACAAAAGGAACAGTGTTACTCTGGTTTCAGCATAATGTGTTCAGTCACCCAGCAGAGCTCACTTGGCATCACATCTTTTAAGTCTGTTCGTGTCCAGATCTCTCACAGTTGAATAAAAATATGTGCACTGCTATGATGTAAACATATGATGCAATATCAGAAAAATCTGACTAGATGCATAAAATACCCATGACACTTTACATTCTGCATAATCTGCACCCACAGTTTTATATTATCTCAGTAGTAAAAACTGCAAGAAGCTCAGTTCTGATGTAACACTGTGTGTTTCCTGAAGGATTACTGCTTGACTTCTATATTATGCAACACACACATTGAATCAACAACCAGTAAGTTTGAGTGTTTCTCAAGAGTTATGGGTAATTTGTTAGTAACACAGGCCACATGTGGTTTCCATTAGAAGTTGGCTGATAGTGGATTTTTAAAAGTTGATACAATATCAACCCTGCCATTGTAAGAGGCTCAGTTCTGACACATGCCACAATTAAAATCATAGGTCTGTACAATAGTGATCCAAAGCTTGCTGGTTCTAAACTTTCATTTAAATTTGGTGATGACTGCTCTGGAGATGCTCTGGAACAATCTGAGCTTGCATGATGCAAGAATATTGCAGATATCACTGAAGGTTTGTTAAAATTTTGAATTCAAAAATTTGATCTCTCTAATATGATACCTTTTTTGTTATCGCCACTTTTTTTCCTTGGGTAAATATAGGCACTAAAACTACTTTGCATATGTTGACAGATGCAGAAAAACTGGTCCTTCAAGGGTTTTGACAAATAAAGTATAAAGCATAGTCCTTGCTAGAGAGTCAAGAGTGCAGACTGGTTTTAGGTGTAAGTCAGATTTGAACATAACAACTGATGATCTGATTAGATTTACAGTACACCTTAAGAGTTTAACAGCGAAGGTTAATTCCAGATGCAGACTTGACTAACATAACTTCCTTCATCAATTATACCTCCCTCCATCATTACATATAATTGATCATGTCTGTTGAATATGTAACTCACTTCATTATGTATTGATGTTATCTGCTGCCAGTTTTATTACAGCTCTTCAACTTAAGAGCTTTAAGTGGGCGGGGAGCTGTGGGGAGAGAAATAGATATTATTTGTGCATTTTGTTCTTGTATTGTCAAATATAACGTATTCTCAAAAATGTCAACAAAATGTGTTGGGAAAAAAATTATACCTCCTTCCAGGCCGCCATTTATCCCCAACCTCATCATCATCACCACTGCGGACCCCTGAGCAAGGCCCTTAATGCGCAAATGTTCCCCAGGCCCTGCACAGCAGCTGCCCACCACTCCAAAGGGATGAGTTAAATGTGGAAGAAAAAAATCATGTATATATATGTGTGTATATGTGACAAATAAAGGAAACATAACTTAACTTTAACATTGCAGGATACTGCATTTTCCAACACTTGTTAACTCCTTAGTGGATAATAAATGGACTTTAAGCAAGCACTAAGCTACCTCAGTGGTTAGGATGGGTCAGGGAGTCTTTCTAGCTACTTTACCCTGTGTCTGAATTGTGAGATAGGGCTGATTTTGACATTTTGGCGAATACCACGAAAGCACTGAGTGAGCACAGACCTCTGTGTAATTCTGCTAACAAGCAAACAAACAATACGACATGGAAACAGGTAAAAATTCTGATATATTATGTGAGGCCCCACCCACTGGTTGTCTGTTTTGCTCCTCTGCTCACTTCTGTCTGCCCCTAGAGTGCAGGTGTGAGCTTGCAGGTGAAGTGGGCGGGCCATCAGGCTGTGGGTTGGGCCTCAGAAGCCTATAAAAGTCTGCCCACAGATACCTGCTCGCTCTCTCTCTCTCACTCTCTCAGCATGGGCTGCTGCAGCCCTCTTTCGCCGCTTTTCCATTAGTACCTACTCGGCTCGACTCAGTTGCTTTTCCATTACAAGCGGGTACTATCTGTGTAGGCGGAGTCGCGTCCCGAAACTCTGCTGTCGGCATTTGTG
>JAQQAE010022590.1:0-10222 GCA_029823295.1 Pseudamia nigra | reverse complement strand
GCCCAACCTCATTCACTCTTCACTACACAGCTGATATAATTTCTCAAATTAGTGCCCACTTAGTTGGGATTTTGACAGTTTTTGACAGGGCTGGGAGAAGAAACTCACCCTTCGTGTTACAGAACAGAGTTCTATCAAACACTCTGACTAATTACAACAGCTTTAGTTCTCAATTCCCATGTCCTAATTAATCACCTCTAGTGCAGCGTATGATTTGACCTAAACCCCAACCATCTCCAGAGCCAACCCAAACAGAAAACACTGCTGTGGGGCCAAAATTAAAACTAATAATGACACAGAAAAGGAAGCAGTTGGAAAGAAAGTCAAAGGGCCAATTTATTTTGCTGGGTCTAAGTATGAAAATGCTGTCTTTAAACTATAAAAAAAATTAGTGATGATGCAGCTCAAATATATTTGAGCATTCCAGGTACAAAATTTGGAATTGAATTTATAAATACCACAAAGCAATGTTGTTTTCAATGTTACATCAAAGTAAAAACATTGTTATTGCCCCAATAAATAAACTGAGGAAACTGTTGCATCACTTTAAACAGATGCAGTGTTTTAACTTGTTTATAGCTTGAAAAGTGTGACTGTATAATCGACTGTGACTGTTGCCTGCAACAGGTTTCTGGCAGTATGGTTAAATGTAGGTGAAGCCTGTCTTTTGGCCCGTAATGGCAGACATCATCATCATAGGTCATGGACAGCCATTGACCTTCCCACTTGTTGAGAAGCAGTGGGGTGGTTGTCAGCCAATTAAACAAGCGCGGACAGTCGGCTCCTACTCAGCACAGGGCGCTTGACAATTATAGTTTAAGAAAATGAATGCAGAGACAGGTGGGGGTTACTGCTAATGAGGTATGCAGAGAGGGGAAACTGCAAGGGAAAGTGTGAGTGGTGCTGTGGGGGAAGGGCTGAGACCAGCTAAAAAAGACCCAAAACAAAATGCGTTTTGATGGAGGGCCCCTTTTTGTCCTGTCATGGCCTCTTTGCCCTGCTTTCATCACAACCAGTGGAGGGAATCAAATGGGGCATAATAAGAGCCTAACGCTCAAGCTCAGAGTGTGAAATTAGAAGAAACGTCTTCATTTTCACAGCTTTTTCCCCTGGCTCTGCAGAGTGGTGTAAAAAGGCGGTCATGTGTTTTAAGTACAGAAGGTGGAGGTGGTGGATGTCAAGATCTGTTAGTTTGAGGGGAAGAGGTGCCTTTAGACAACGATGGAAAGAATCAAATTCATTCTATTAAGATCTTGTTACATTCAGCAAAATGATGTTTTCGTTCTTTCCCAGGCATCTGAGTCAGTGAGTGTATTCAATAGACCACTACGACCGTAAATACCAAGACAAATGAAGCATAAAAATAATACTTAAGATCTGAATTATGACAAAAATCCCCTAATGCCCAAAGGCGCAACAAGTGTTATCAAGGCTCATTTGTGTAGGTGGAATAATCAGTGTAATTTTGGAGGTATGTTAAATTAAATAAAGGCTACTCAGGGTAAATAAGGAAAGTATTTAATCACGCTACACTGGATATGTTCCCTTCCTGTGAGAAAAACCACACACATTGACACACTCATGATAAAAGAAACAATCTAGTGAAACGTGTAATGCATGACTGCCTGCAAACAAAAACGGAGTGTTTCGTGTTTTAATTGCTCTCATTGGAATCCTGGGTGTAGCAATCCTGTTGCACACAGTGTTGGCAAATAATTTGTGTTAAACAAAATAACAGTGTTTGGCTTTACCAGAGTGTAAGGCATCATTGTTTACAGCAAACTACAACAAGCTTTCTGAACCTGCATGGGCAACGACCTGAAACTGTTTCAACTTAACTGCCAAACACTTCCTCTAAGTCCTCTTATATCAGCAAATTATGACAGAGTAGTACATAAAACTAGAATCAAAAAGTCAATGATCACTTGTGTTTTCTGAAGATCACATTCTATTTATAACAAATTTAAAACTACAGAGTAAAGTGTTGTCCAGTGTAATTTGAAAATGAGTCTAAAGGTGCACACCTGCTGTGTAGAGAAAAAACTTTGATTGTGTGCAACTGCCTGTGTATTGTTACCAAAACAAACGCGTGCAAGTTTTTTACTTTGATTCCCACTGCTGACCTCTGCTCTTTCCAAATATTATTTAAAAATGCTGCCAGTCAGTTTGGATGCAACGTCTCCTTCAGTGTTTTTTCTTTATTTTTTATTTTCAAGTCAAGTCAAGTCAACTTCATTTATAAGCACATTTAAAAACAATTGACATTGAACCAAAGTGCTGTACAGCTTTGAAATAAATAAATAAATAAATAAGTAATAATGTACAAAATGCAACATTGTACATTAATAGAGAAGACATCCCAACTGTGAAAGAATGCGTATGGAAAAATAGTAAAATAATAGTTTAAAAAAAGTTAACTCGTTAACTTTTCATTACATTTTTAGATTGTAGACTCTCATCCTCTCACCAGATTTTCACAGATCCAGGTGTATTTAGTCACCTGGGTCTGTTTTCAAATCACAGATATGCCTTGTCAAGACTTAATTTGTGCCATTTCTTGTCTTCTTAATGTACTTTAGATCATCAGTTGTTTTGTGCAGAGGAAGGGTGGGTGCAGAGTCAATAGTCCTATTAGTGCAACTACAACTACTGTACAAATCCATATTATGGAAAGAAACAGTTAACTGAAGAGAAAAGACAGTTCATCATAACTTTAAGAAATGAAGGTCAGTCAGTTAAAAAAAATCTCCAAAACTCAGAATGTGTCTTCCAAGCGCAGTCCCCAAAATCATCAAAAACTATCATGACTGATGGATTTGGTAACTGCACTTAGGGACACATTCAACGTTCCTGAAATGTTTGAGGGTTGACTGAATTTTATTTCTTTAAAAAACTGACTGTTTTCTATCTCCTGAATCTGATGAAAGAATGTAAAATGTACAACGCTGTCACTAAAGCTAAATGCAGCTACTTTGGACAGTCCAAAATAGAAAACATGCTCTCCGTTGTGTAAACATGTTTTGTTCATTAAATAATCCCATACATGTTCGTTCAGTGTGGATGTCTTCAGTATTAATGTTCAGTGTTGAGAATAATAAAAATAAAGATGACCCACTGATGGTGAAGGTGTATCCAAACCTGTATGGGTCTTTTTTATTTAGGATCCCCAATAAGTGTGTAATATGTACAAACTCTTGTGCTGGATCAGCAATACTGAGATAAATGCCTTGCAAAGAGAATGTGCCTGAGTTTGTGAAGGCTGGACTGTAGCTTGGACAGTAAAGACTACTATGCTGGCTGCTCTTCACTTCCAGTGGAGTTACAGCATATGAGGTGCTACAGTTCAGTGAGGCTCACTAAGAATGAGCTTCAGAATCAATATCTCTGTCACTCCAGGAGAGGCAGAGAATTCATCGGATCTGAGATCCATAAATCTCCATGACAGACGGTCTTTTCAAAGCCAAGGGACACACCATCAAGAGACAAAAATAAGTTGATACTCTCAAACCTTCTTAGACTTAGAGCTATAGTTAAGAGCAACTAATGTCCAAACTCATCTATCTGAACGTGTGAGCTACCTCATAATTTAGATCTTGTTTGTTTACTGGTTTCTGAAGTTAAATCTCAAATAATTTGCAGTTAATAAAAGGCTGAATTTCCTGTTGTAAGACACATAAACAGTATTTATATGGAGGCATACTGTTGTCGTCTCAAAGGGTTTAAAAGCATCTGTAGCCAAAAGATAAAATAAGCAGCTGCCAGTTGCTCAGTGTCAGTGTAAACACAAAGTCAAAGTGAATCCTCAATTGAAACCTTGAGCTTGGCCTCAAAGAAAGATATTCACTTTCGAGGACAGTCAGGGAAGTAGCGGGTGCCAAGAGTCAGCAGAACTGACACATGATGGTCAATTTGTTAGTCTGCTGGAACGGAAATCAAGTTGTCGGAGTATTCAATATTCCCTGTACATTTGCACCACCAGAAGATGTTGGCCAATGTGCAAACAGTCAACAAGTCTTTTGGCTGCAAAAAGCCAACCGCAAATACACTCTTCATGGACAATGGTCATCAACAACCCATCAGAATTTTGACAAATGTGGAACCACATGGCAAAAGCTTGCGGAAGAGAAGCTGATGGTCATTACAATGCTTCATTGTTGTGTGAATGACTGTAATACTGTTCTTTGGAAAGCTGTACAAATGCAGACTGCAGGACTGCATCCATTACTTCAATCATCATTAATGTTACAGCTTATTTTATTCCCCATGCATCCTGCTCCTACCATTGGAATTTATCACACAAAATTCTAAATCAAACCTCAGCAGAATTTGTCCACTCTTACTAAAAACTTTACAGCAGTGGAAGACAAACAGATCCATTTTGACAACCTATAGTGGATTAAAAATGGATTCACGTTACTATTTGACACATCAGTCAACAGGGTGAACAATATGTCAGAATCCCCCAAGAAGTGAAGTTTTTCACACTTCTGACATTGCATAAACTGTGTATTTATCACATTTTTTTCATTATGTCGTCTGAATTAAATTGGATTGACTTCACACTCCAGAGCTGCCTTACATACTCCAGCTCTATCGCTGACAGAAATAAATAAATTATTCACACAAAAGCAGAGAGAGAGAAACTCAGTGGAAAACTCTTGGGGCTCTGTCGCCCCATTTGCAGTTGTGGGAAATCTGTCAGAGCAAGACTGCCTTCCCTAGAGGGACAGCGGACAAATGACACCCACTCTCTGCATTCAATTACTACAAGAGAGGCCATGGGAGCCAAATCCTGCAGGAGACTCCGTTTCATAGAGGGGATACACACTCACACACAGAGAGACTTAAGTAGAACTGTCTGTTTGAGTCAACTCCAATTACCACTGTCCACTACTAATGCACAACATGTGAAACTATAAAAACATTTCTATCTTTTACCCCTGTTCTTTAAGGTTACATGTGGATTATGTTTGAATATTTCTTGCCATAACTCCTAAAATGTCATCTTACAGATTTCAATTGTCAGTCACAGCAAATTAGTGGCCACTTTAATGAAGCTTACTGAATAAATTGCACAGAAAAAACAGAAGAAATCTTGGTTTGCCTCTAATGCTGACAACTACACTGTAAACAAACAAGCTCAGTCTCATTTTAAAGGAATTCTACTGTACATAAATCTATCTACAAACTTTTTGCAGTTTGCACAGTGTTTTGCAACTTTAGTGTATTGTGTGTCCCCATTATGGCATCCTGACATCCAGCTGATCATTCACACATCCAGTATGATATCCTAGGCCACACACACAACCTCATTATGTTCTCCACCTATGCAGGAGACCTGGGTTTTCCTTCTGTAGTGACTGTGTGTCTCACCTGTGGCCGTAAATGTGTTTCTAAACGGCTGCTGTTTTCAGTGCTTCACCGTGGCAGCGAGTGGGTCAGGAGGTCTGACCTGATGCTCACACTTTTTTTGGCTCCACTTGAGAGGAAAACACTGACCACTTAACCCTACTCCACTATAGCTGGCTATACATTTCACATAACAGACTTTTAATGGGTCAAGATCCATGAGTAACTTTAAACTAGTGCTAAAGGCTATAGGTTAGTTGGTTTTACTGTTGTGCTTTTTTCCTCAGAAAGGCAATGAAAATCAAAAATTGGGAATATTGTGAAGGTGCTATATTTTGCTTTACAAATTTAAAAGGTTTTTGGTAGTAAATGTAATTTTTTGGATTTGATTTTTACTGTGTGTCATGCACAAATTGTCCAACCCATCATAGATTTATAAGACACCACAATGCAGTTACAGCAGTCCAACACATATTTCATTCCAAACAGGTTCTCTTTCATAAATAAAGCATTTTGCTTTCTTTCCCAGTCTTTATAAATGAATGTTGCCACAACAGATGGTTTCCTCTGAAAACATAACTCCAGTTTTTCATGGTCATCCAACCAAAAGAAAATTTCACAAAACATACACATTTTTGTAAACAATACAGTCCTTAAATCCCCATAGGCCGTACAACAAAAACAAAAATGAATTCCATTTTCAACTTCTCCTGAATCACAAGTCTCTAGCACTAATGGTAAAGTTCCTGTTTGCAACTGTGCACAAAGAGATCTTTGACTTCTATTCAAGTTGTGCTTTACATAAAGCTCTGCACCATATTCACTCTTTATGACAAAGTATGTCCCAAGTTTTTGCTTATTCTGAACATCAACCAGCCATTTTTCTCTATATTTAGGGAACACAAAGCTTTTAAGCTCTTGAATATCACAAACAAATTTATTGAAAAAACAAATGACATATTATTATTACAAAATAATGACTTCATCTCATTACCCCATGGATAACCATGTGAGATGTCCCAATTAAAGATCCTTTTAGTAAGACGTTCATCAGGCATTTTAACCGAGCCATTTGACATTTATGTCTGATGTTAGGAAGTTCCCATCCCATGTCTCCTACAATGGCTAAAACAGAAGTCAACTTAGGTACACCCCAAAAAAATCAAATTGCTCTATGATGAACAGTTTTACTGCTTGTATACTCATGATAACCCCAGACACCTGAAGCATTGTCAGACACAGAACACACGAGTTATTCAACTGTGTGTAGGTCTGATATCCCAGGTTACGACATTTTTTAACTTTATTCGTTACAGATCCTAGTGCTCTGCCTGCAGATTGGGATAAAATATTAACATCTTCTTTAAAAGTTATATGCTCATCTAATATCAATCCAAGATATTTATGTTCATTTGTATAAGACAACACTGTTGAACCAAGATAAAGAGCAACTGAACATTTCTGGGAGAATTTTTTTCTAAATTGTATAACTTGAGTTTCTCTTGATTTACAGCGTCTCAATTTCCAGCACCATTCAGCAACAATATTCAGCCCTGACTGTAAATTTTAGAGCATACATTAATATGCCTATATTTAGATCTCCATCTTTAATTCTCAAATTGGATTTTTAATTTGACAAGCTAAATCATTGATATAGATGGAGAATAATCTATTTCATATTTATGGTGTCTGCCGGCGACAGATTTCTACAGGCTAATAAGGGCACATTAGCTTAATTATAACTGGTTATGACTTGTGACATCACAAATCACAAGAAGCAGCTTGTTTAGTCTTTTGTCCAAATTGTTGTGTGTATTTCTTTGGGTTGGCAGTACTGAGCAAGTTCATATTTTCACAGGTTTCATTTTAGACCATAGACATTATATAAACCCCAAATTCCAATAAAGATGGATTTTCACATTATGGGACCTTTAATTATAGTTGAAATGTTTTCGTGTCATAGGCAATATGGTACATTACAATGTGCCATAGTAGATGTTTTTCCTCTATATACACCTTCTGAAAATCTGAAAATGCACAGCAGATGTTTTATGGAAAATTAATAACCTATTTATTCATGTCAGAGGGTTTCTACACAAACATTATCCAGACTTTATTGTGGAGCTGTAGAAAACTAACAGTATGTAAAGGTTACACTTCTCATGCATTCTGCCATATTTTTTTAATCAATGTGCATCATCTTGGTTCGAGCCAAGTGTCAAATTTTGTGTTCATATTCATAACTTAACTAAAACTTTTTTTGGGTGGGGATGTTTGTCGAGGTTGTCATTGTCCTTTGTATGACAGGCTATTGCTTTATTATTCCTAATGTGTCATCATGTCTCTTGTTACTGGACATTGTGTCAGTCGTGGGAGGGCTGTAATTCAGGAGTTTCTCTGCCAGACTCTGTCAGTCAGAAGACAGTCAACTTCTTAAAAGTGTCTGGAAATAAATTCTGGCTCGGTTTAGTTAATATAACACTGGTTTGCAGTATTTTCTTACTGTCAAATGTAACAAAGATATCATGGTCATTTGACATGCACATAGCTTCGGCTGTCATTTTCTGTAATTAAAAGGAAAAACAGAGACTGGGTTATAAAATGTGATTTACGCTAGTTAAACTGCAATACAGCTTTACACAAATCAGTTCCAAAAACCTACTGTAGGCTTTACAGATTTAATAGTTGTTCAAGTTCTATCACTACTATCTTCATAGATGATATTCAACCCAGTTAAAACAAAATGTGGAATAACACCAGCTACCATAACATTATACCATTGCTTGTTTGTGTTTCCGTTGTGTGACCGAATATCACATGTCAAGTTAGGATATATTTCATGAAGCTCCACAGAGTAGTGAAAGCCAACTGCTGGTGCGGCACTCTGCTGGATGTCACTGATCCACAAGCTAAGCCCATGAAGCCGTGCATATATGTGTGTAAGACAATAGCTTCTGTAAAGTACCTCTTGCTGTTATACTGTGAGGCAGATCCAGCTCTGTTTCTACACCTGTTGCTGTGGGCAATAGGGGACAAGCTATCTCCATCTTTCACTCATTACTTTCCAATGAAGTGCTCCAAGCTCACCCATATCATCATAAAACTTCAGTGCCCACACTGATTAAGCCGACTTATACCTGACTAAATCCAGGGGCTTTGGAACTTGTTCACATTTCATTGCTCTCCAAGGACAGGGATATATTCAAATTATTATGGAGGTTTTCAAAAAAGCACGGGTAATTATTATTAAATTAGAAGGTGAAATGAGAATTCATATAAAATGTGTTTGCAAATAAGCCTTTCAAATTAAAGTAATGTGAAAATACTTCTTTTGACACAGAAGATAAACCACAGAGCTGCAGAACCTTGAGGAGTGGAATGGGCTTAGCTTTCTTCAACTCATTTCTTCACACTCTGGGTAAACTGAGGAAATTTAAAGGAAAAAAATGGTCTGAATAAGTGGCCTTGCTGATTGCTTTTGTGTTTCCACTTATTACTAAATCCAGTTGTCATAAGCTTTATGCTGAGTTTTCTAAAGATAAAAGGAAGATTTTATGTTAAATTTAAGTTGCTGTCGTGTGTATTAATGTTTCAGGTCCAGGGCTCACAAGAGAAAAGGAAACTAGTTATCGTTGTCCTTTTTTCTACAGGTATTAGTTGTAGTTACTGTATTGTGTATTTGAAGAAGACAACACGCCTGCAGGTTTGGACATGAAGTTGTCCTAAATTAGGGTAGAACATCTTTGAAACTGTATCATGGAACCGTTGAAGGCCAACTCTCCGTGCTGCCATTTGTCTTTTTTTTCTTTTTTGATGAGTGCGATAGAGTTTAATTCAAACCATCTTTAATACAAACCACAGAAGCATAAATAATTGAATAAAATCGGCAGTGGGTTTTTGAAATGCACCAGCAAATAAGTGTACAACATTTTTTCTCTTTTTTGGACCCATTCTAAGAAGTCTAAATCTTGTGGTGGGGAAAAAAGTGAAGCAGTCTGAGCCTCTGGTTTTGGCTGCCTTTAAGTAAGCCTGACTTCAATGTGGCTCAGAGGAACCAATGCCCTGGCAAACTGTGTGGAAATACTGCGCATCAAACACCACCAAGGCCCACAGAACACATAGCTGCTTGCCTGGCATATGAAGTCAACTATTTAACTCTAGGTTCAGGATGTTTCATTCATACAGCCATTACTGTGAGTTCAGATAAGGTTAAAACAGGAGCTGAGTGATACGGAAAAAAATACTCTCATAATTTCATATCAGTCAATTTGACTATACTGCAAAGTAACTGAACTGGTGACATCAAAATAAATCAGATGTTAATTTAAATAAATCATACATAAAAAATCATCTGATTTTGTTGTCAAAAGGTGTCTTGACTAAATTATTTTCCATTCTAATCACAACAAGATATCAAATTTATAGCAATTAAAAATTAAGTTAAAGAGCAAAGCAAAATGCAGAGTATATTGGCTGAAAATGAACAAAATGATCAGGAAAATGAACAAAATGATCAGGAAAATGAACAAAATAAGAAGCAACATGTACAAAATAGTGAAGGAAGTTAATTAAAGTGAACAAACTCATAAGCAAAATGAAAAAAAAATAACACAGTGACAAAATGATGACAAACTAAAGAAAATTAACATAAAAATATAAACTAGAGAATAGGGAAGGCAAATGAACAAAAATGAACCAAACAATCAAGAAGATGCTAAAAAAGTAGTGATCGACTGATATGGTTTTTTCAGGACCAATACCAATTGTTAGTACTGTAGTTAAGGAGGCCGATAACCATTTGGAGCCGATATTCATTTGCAGTAAAAGTGTAAAAATTGGCGTAAAAATGTTGAATAATACAAACACTTAACTT
>JAQQAE010022589.1:0-10222 GCA_029823295.1 Pseudamia nigra | reverse complement strand
AATTTCATCTCCTCAGTACTCCAATTTTATATGTATTTTGGTACCAGACTTCAAAAACCATTCCTGTAAAGAGACCCTAGCACCTCCGTGCTGTAAACCCTCTTCGATTTACCTCAGAAATCGTCCATGTGCTGCCAGATTCTCTTCCCAACTGCTTCATTTGGGGACACAGCTTTACTGGGCTCTGACGGCTCTGTCCATTCTTTGTGTCGATAGCCAGGAAAACACCAAGCCAATCAGCAGAAATCCTGTTATCATGTTTCCGAATAGATAAATATCCATCACATCCTCCGTGGACAGTGCCTCAAAAAAACACATAAGTTCCAATGCGTCCATGAAATTCTCACGTCCAGCATCCGCTGTCCTCCAAGGACCTTGGGTTCTCCCCAACCCGTCTCCTGTGTGTCAATTTCATTGAAGTCCAGCTGGTCAATTCCATGTTGTTTAAGTTTTTTAGGGGCGAGACTCCGACAGAGAATGAGTACAAAAAACACACAGACATACATAGCAAGCAGGAAACGGGGACGGGAGCAGATAGAAATACGTCCGCTCTCTCTGACAGCCAGAAGGTGAAACAACCTTATAGTTTTACCCAATATTTTAGCATTCCATGACATTTTAAGATGCATAACATCAGTTATCAGTTGAAAGATGCCTTGTTGTCTTCAGATGCACACTGAGGATCAAGGAGGCTGCACTGTGGAGGTATAACCCATGGCAGGTGTATCCTCTGTGGAAGTGAATCTGTGACGTGTATATAGAGATGTGATTAAACAAAGTCTGGCAGGACTTTAAAAATAAAGGTTTTTCTAATTCTGAAGTTGCATTAGTTATTAGTTACATTAAATGATCAAATGTGTAATCAGTTGTTAATGTGTTAAATTTAAAAAAAAAAGTTACAGGAGCCTTATTGATAAAATGAGATGCATGATGTTCCACTGATGAGTCATGTCCAGTATCCATGTCACATGGGCATCACTGCTTCTACACCTTTTTAGAAGACACAGCTGGATGAGAGAAGACAGTGTTTACACATATCAACCAATTTTTCTATGTCAGACACTGAACCCAAATTTTAATGATGTTGGGATCTTGAGTAAAACATAAATAAAAACATAATACAAAGATTGTCAAATCCATTTTCACCTCTATTCTATTAAATACACTATAAAGACAAAGTATTTAATGTTCAAACTGATGAACTTTGTTGTTTTTTATAAATATTCACTCATTTTAAATTTGATATCTTCAACATGTTCCATTAGAGCTGGGACAGGGTGATGTTTACACTGTGTTCCATCACTTTTCTTTTTAACTACATTAAATATGGACACTAATTGTTGAAGCTTTTTATGTGAATTCTATTCCATTCTTGTCTTATGTACAACTTAATTTGCTCAACAGTCCTGGGTCAACAATTAGTGTTTTCAGTTCCTAAACACTTATTGAGTATTGTTAAAAGGAAAGGTGATGGAACACAGTAGTAAATGTGACCCTGTCCCAGGAACATGTTCGAGGATCAAATTCAAAATGAGTGAATATCTGCAAAAAAAAAAAGTTCATCCGTTTAAACATTATATATCTTGTCTTTGTAGTGTATTCAACTGAATTTAGGCTGAAGAGGATTTGCTAATCATTGTATTCTGTTTTTATTTATGTTTTACACAATGACCCAGCTTCATTGGACTTGGTGCTTGTACTGTATGTTTACTGTGCTGCATGAGATTGTATAAGTGTTTGTCTGCAGTTACCAGCGTCCATCTGCAGGACACGTCTAGTATATGTAACACATGCGTCTCACAGTGAGCTGATGTATTTGCTGTGTTCATTGCCTCGTGGTGAGCAGCTCCAGATGGAAATACCGTATGTAGGATGTGACAGTGTGCAGAGAGCAGGACAGTGCTGTCTCCTCACTGTCACCGCATCCCTACTGTCCCCACATTACTTTCCACTGTGTGTTTCCTTTGGACGCTGAGGCAGACGAGGAGCCGTCCTGGAGCTGGAGCAGTGTCAGAGTGTCTGGGCGGGGGATGATGTTGGGTCCCCTTCATCCTCGCCCCCACTGCTGTCCACACATTCACAGAGACTTTCTTTATACAAAACATAAAACATTTGTCTTGTTGGGTCTGCTTGTCTCGTTACTGTCTTTCTTAGGTTTTTCCTCTTGTTCATTTTAACCAGATGTGTACGCTGTCATTCACAATGAACATCACAATGAACATTATTATCTTATATTTAAGTGTCAAACACATTGAAATGTTATGATATATGGAGCCACTTAACTTGTTTTGTTTGAAGTTTTATTTTAGTGCTTATTTTATTCATTTCTTTTTTGTTTTCGGCATTTCTTTATTTTTCACTCATTTTAAATTCACTTTGTGGTGTATTTTTGTTTGTATTTATTTATTTAGTTCAGGGCATCCGACGTAAAAAACCTATGCCAGATCAAACATGCGAATCATTGGTATTTCGCTGTGGCGACCCCTGAGGGGAGCAGCCGAAAGGAGAAGAAGAAGAAGAATCTCATGAAAATTGTGTTTATTTTGTTCCTTTTTTTTGCTTGTTTTGTTTATTTTAAGGTTTTCCTCTTCATTTTTGTTCATATTCTTGATTATTTAGTTTAACTTCACTCATTTTCTTGATTATTTTGTTCATTTTTATACATTTACTTTTGTATTATATTTTGTTTGAGTGCAAACTTCTTGTATGTATTTACTACTAGAATGATTATGACTACACCTGCACATAATGCTTCACTGAGGACATATCGTACACATCCTCAGGAGGCTGGTGGACTGTGGCTACTGGGATCACAGTTATTAATTAGCCTTTATAAATAATAAGGTTGTTTGATGATTAAAAATAACTAACGTTACACGTGATCAGCTCAATACAAGGAAGTAACTAAGAGATAGAAAACACAGTCGCCCATTACTTATATGTCAGATTAACAGTGAAATGCATCCAGTTGTAATCGTATTACAGCAATAACACACTCACAGGGAGGAATGCATTTAAGATGAGGATGGTAAGAATTCTGAAACTGATGAAAGAGGAGCAGCAGCCAGTCTCTGACAGGTTAAAAAGTGACACCAAGGTCGGCAACCATTACAATCTAAAGAGCCATTTAAGTGTGTAGAGCGGCACATAATATTCAAATCCTGTATGTACAATATGACATATGAGGCATGTTTGTCATGGCTACAATTTTGTCATAATTGCATTCTTTTTTTCTCTTTTTACTTTTCTTATTTTTGTTCATTTTGCCCCTCCTTGAATCACCACCTCATTGTGCTGGAGGGGTTTGCATGCCTGATTGATCCTAGGATCTATGTTGTCTGGGGAAATTTGCCCCTGGTAGTGTCTCCCAAGGCAAACTGGTCCAAGGTGACAGGTCAGATTAAAAGTGATTCAGGAGACCCTTATGTCTATGCCTTCCTGTGGGCCCACCACCTGCAGGAAGGGTCGTAAGGATCTGGTACCATGTGGTTTGGGTGGCAGCTGAAGGCGGGGGCCTGCATGGTCCAATGTCCAATTGCCAAAACTAGCTTAAACTGGGGGAGGCCCTGGGGCAGACCCAGGACATGCTGGAGGGACTGTGTCTCTCAGCTGGTCTAGGAACACCTGGAGGACCCCCAGACGAGCTGGAGGAGGTGGCTGTCTGTGCTTCTCTGCTTAGGATGCTGCTCCCACAACCCTGACCAGGATAAAGGAAAGATGATCGATAGATGTTCATTTTGCAGATTATTTGGTTCATTTTTTGTTCATTTATTAAATCATTTTGTTCATTTTTGTGCATTTTGGTTCATTTCTGTGAGGACTCCTGTTGGCCCCTCCCTTCTTTGTAACTGTGAAGTCCTGTCTGCCCCTCCCTGCTGTGTCGTCTCACACACCTGCCCCCTCTCCTCCCTGGTTATCCCCACCTGTATCTAATTCCCTAATGACTAGTTGTGTATATAAGCAGCGGTGAGTCCCCGTGTGTTTTGCTGGTTCGTTGTGTATGTACGTGTTTGTCAGTTCCCTCGTTCTAGCCATCATCCTGTTCTGTTTCCGACCTGCATTCGTCTGTCCTCCTGGTTCCGACCCGTTTCCCGTCTGGATATCCTGCCTGCCCGATCCATGATTTTGGACTGCTTTCCCGATCTCGACCTGTTTCCCGTCTGGATACTGTGTCTGCCCGGTTCCCAACTTTGGACTGCTCCTGGATCATCTGTCTGCTCGGCCCCTGTTACTATTCGCTCATTCTTCGACCTGTCTGTTTGCTTTGCCCTATTTGTGTTGGTATTGTTATATTAAATTCTGTCACACTGAACTCCACTCTGAGTCTGGCGCATAAGTCTCCGTTCTGTCAGTCTGTGCATCAGTCGTGACAATTTCCAGGATTATTTTTGTGGATTAGTTTACTCATTATCTTTATGTATTTTTGACACTCGGAACGCTGATTGGTTTATTGTATGTCAAGTAAAAAATGCTCTCACTGATAATTAAGTACAGTGGTATCTCGGATAATGAATTTAATCCGTTCCGGCGTTACGTTCAGTATCCGAATGGACTTTTTCCATAGGAATACATGTAAAACCAACTAATCCATTCTGGACCCACGACAAACTCCCATATAAAGTACGTATTACACACCCCTACCTGCACATTTATTCATTACTATTTTAAAAGGAAGTTATGTTAATTATCTGAAACATAATGCATGAAATTAGTTCTAAAAATGATTCAGAATGTTTTCTTACCTTGGCTTATGACTTGGTGTGTCCGTGGACAATGCACACGTCCATAGCTGTAAACAACTTCACCACGCCGCTGCCTGCGGGACGACAGCGGACATGCCGCGGGCCGGGAGCATGCCGGCTCCCGACCCACGGTGTGCCGGTTCCCGGCCCGTGGCCAATGGCTTCAATGATGGCACAGTATCACCAGCGATTTCCTTCTCTTTGATCTAAAGCAGCGGTAGCCTCTCCATAACACAAGCTAATGGCTGTTAGCCGCTAGCCTCTGTTAGCTTGGGTAACAGCTGTTGACTTCCGGGTCTTTCACGTCCGAGACCCGGAAGTGACTACAGGCTAACGCTATTAGCCGTTAGCCTGTGTTAGCTTGGCTAACAGCTGTTAGCTTCGCCGAGACACAGAAGTGACTATTTGTTCTCCGATTAAAACCTTGGACAATTTTTTGAAATTTTTTGCAGTTTTTTTCTTCGATATCCGAATTTTTTGTTGTCAGAAGAGTTCGTTGTCCGAGATACCACTGTATATAAATTCCAGCTGTTTGTATAATGCGCCGGGTGCATGTAATCACCTTGACAAGATAATGAACCTGACCTGGACATGCCTCCAATGATCACAGACTTTGGACAATTGAATGTGCTCTTTAGATTTTCAAAACAGGGCCCACAGAGTCTGCTTTGTCCTGTTGGCTTCTTCATTTGTATCATTTGACCGAATCATTCTGTGTCATTGCTTATTAATTGACTTTGCGCAGGCAACTCTGTAATACAGTTCACCAGACTCTAAATGACCGATAGAGATGCTAATGGGAGAGTCTAGAGCTGAGGTGATTAAACAAACCCCCAAGGGACATTAGTTTACTTCTGAGGGGCTCTGGAGGTGAACAAGGCACAGTACATCACCTACATGTGGACAGTATCACAATGTCCACACGGATCAGACTCACTGAGCAGCAGCAGTCTTGCTCTAGCCACACCGGTTTCACAAATATTTAAAAATTGTTCTTATACTTTTCTTGTGCAGTATTTTATTCACATCCACACCTGCTTTGAGTCGCATAAAAAAGAACTTAACAGATGCATGGCTATGATACATGATGAGTGATGGCTGCTGATGTTAGTTGCGTACCAAATGGCACTTAAGCTGTAAAAATTTCCAGCTCTTGCAAAAAAAAAAAAATCTAAATTCAATTGGCAGCAGCAAAATGAGTCCAACACAGACACCTGTAGCACCTGCTGTGTTTTCTCAGATCTGCCTAGAAATGGTCTTTTGTAAGTGTTTGAGTCAGTGTCATCCCTCGCTCCGCCAGCTTGTCCATCAGCCCTGCGGAGGTTTACAGCTTCGTTCAGATTTCATTCCAAATCTATCATCTCTTCTGTAAAAACGTGCAAAACAAGTCAGGGTTTTGTCCAGGCAGTCAGCACAAAGAAGGGCTTTTTCATCAACAGACAGATTAACAACAAGCACATCTTCCTGTTAAGGCAGGGGTCAAACACCTTTACAAACTAGAGAGCCGTTTTTGGGCAGAAATAAAAAGAAAATATGTACCTAGAGCAAAGGTCTGCAACCTGCAGCTCCAGGGCCACATGGCTTTTAGCTCCTCTCCAGGGGCTACTGTGGATTTGTCTAGTGATGGAAGGAACATATTATAATAAATAAAAAATAAACTAAATCAACAAAAAGAGGGAAAAAATTAACTGTAATGAACAAAAACTCAGATTTGATGTAAATAATTGGCAACATGAATTAAAAAATCAAGAAAATGGACTAGATTAAATGATGTGCCAAATTAAATGATCAGAAATGAACAGAAACTAACAATGAAAAAAAAATATATTATGAAAAAAACTTAAATCTTACAAGAATACAACAAACCTGAGCAAAATTATCAGCAGCATGTACAAAAAAAACCACAAATGACTAAAATAATTAATTACTTGAATGAAAAATCATTCATCAAAATGAATGAAAAAATTGACAAAATAGTCCAAAAGGTGAAGAAAATAGTCAATGTAATGATTAGAAACAAGAAAATGAACAAATATCAATAAAATAATGAACAAAATAATCCACAAAAATCTATAGAAATTCACAAAAATAATCCAGGACGTGAACCCAAATGAAAAAGAAAAAATCCAAAATGAACAGAAAGTTACCAAACCAAAGAACTTGCAAGCTCAACACAAACAAGCAAAAATGAACAAAACAATCATTAAATCAAACAAAAATGAGCTAAGTAGTCAAGGAAATGAACAAAAAGGTGAAAAAAACGCAACAAAATAAACAAAAGGAATCAAACAAAAAACATCTTAAAAAGAGCTGGTTTATTATTGTATTTTTTGTCCATTCATTTGTTCATATTCATTCTTTTTTTCATTTTTATTTTTACTTTATTGATTATTTGATTAATTTCTTCATTTTTGTTGATTTTGTTTATTATTTTATCTATTTTGTGATTTTTATGTCCATTTTCCTCATTATTTTTGTTCATTCTGGTGGATTTTGGTGATTATTTTGTTCTTTTTAATTGTTTTTTTGTTTTTTCATTTTAGATTATTTTTATGTTTTTGTTTATTATTTCCTTATGTCTCTCTTATTGTCTTTGTGCCATTTTATTACATTCTTCTTAATTTCTGTTCATTTGATTTTGTTCATTTTCTTGATTAATTTCATTCATTTACTGTTTGTTTTGGTTTGTAATTCCTTTTTTTAGTGTTGTTTCACTTTTGCTCATCATTTAGGTTTTTTTCTCCTTTCTGTTGATTTACGTACTTCTTATTTTGATGCGTTGTACTCAGCAGTGCTAGTTTTTTTTCAAAATGTTGTACTTCAGAAAGTATTTGTATTAAAGAATACTTTCTACACTTACTTAGTTACATTTGGTCATAGCTCAATGAGTAGAAGTAAAAAAGGTTGAAATTGTAGAAAACTACAAAATTTAATTCAAGAAAAAAAGACCTAAATAGTCAAGAAAAATATCATTTTTCATTTACAGTGGGTTGTTTTGGGTTTTTGTTCATTTTTACTAATTTTGTTACTTCTTTTGTTTTTGGTTAATTTTTTAAAAGTTTTTAAAATTATTTTCCACAATTTTTGCTCATGTTATTGCTTATTGTGTTGACGTTTTGTTCAATTTTTTGATGCTATTTTTAATTTTCATTAATTCGCTTGTTTATTTTCTTCCTTTTTGCTCATTTTGTTCATTCATGCTTGTGTTGATTTTACAATGTATGTGACTGCTTTGTGCAGTTATATTAATTTCCTTGATTGTTTTGTTCATTTGCTGATCTTGTTAATTTCTTTGTTCATTGTGTTGCTTTTTGGGATTATTTTTCTACATTTTTGCTCGTTTTGCTGTGCAGTTTATTCATTTTGATAATTAATTTGGTTATTTATCTTGGTGTTTTTATTTAATTGATTTTTTTAGTTCCAGCCTTTTTATGTCTGGTCATTGACGTGGAGTAAAATGTAACTGAGTAGAGGTAATTTTTTTCATCACAAATGTAACTAAGATTATTCCATAAAACAACTACTCTCAGAAGTATATTTTATGAAAAAAAACTACTCAACTATATATAGAGGAGTAAATGTACTTGAGTACTACCATGTCTGGCTGTAGGACACTGTGGTTATGATTTCCAGCTTTAATTTCCACTTTCTTTGTTACTTGTTTAGTCCTTTAATCATTCATCTCATCTTTCCCTTTTGTTTCTCTCAGTTTCTTTCTCTGAGGGAATTACATAAGTCTGTGTGTACGTGTGTGTGTGTGTGTGTGGGCAGCATTTCATTTTATGTAAGTTGGACCTGGAAATGGCTAGCGAAACACTTGGGTCTCATCTTTTCTCCTCTCCCTGCTTGTATTCGGTGCTTGTGTGGTTGTGTGAGCCTCGGGGTCATCGGACTGTGGATGTGTGTGGTGTTTGGATAAAGATAATGCAGTGAGGTGACTGTACAGGCCCACACAGAAGCACTCACACAAAGGAGATCTTTTAAAGCACACCTTGAAGAAAACAATTTAAATATGATGCTGCTTTCATATTTTATTTTTTGTACTGTTGCTGCTGTCTTGGCCAGGGTGTTTTTTTTTTTATCTCAATGAGTCTTTTCCTGGTTAAATAAAACAAATAAGATACATTTTCATGTAGAACATGTGTATTTCAAAGTCAACCTACTTTAAAAGTACAATTTCATTCACTGATTTCCAGTGTGTGAAAAGGTCCGAAAGTAAATGACAGTAAAGATATTGGAATGTGACCAGAACTCATAGTATTTTAACAGTTTTGTTAATTTGATATTGATTTGGCATTGATTATTTTCTATTCTATCTATGAAATAATGATTTCATTTTGAAATAATTTTCTGACACAGACTGGGTCATAACCAGAAGGCAGTGACCGGGGCTGTTCAGTGAGGCCGATGTGGAAGTGACTTAAAGTTGTAATACCGTCGTTGGCCACTGGGGCATGGTTTTCGCAGCTCCAAGAAGCCCAGCCTCTCATAGAGTTACATTGGACTTCTCTCTGAAAATACTAAATGTGAATAGAGTCATCATGGTCTCAGATGTTTTATTTGGACCCTCCACTAAGTGTTTTGTTGGCGCATATTAAACTTTTTGCTCCGTTATTGAGAATTTACAGCAAATAATTCAACAAATCACTGTTGTGCTGGGCACTGATTGACATTTTGCTGTGGTAACTCAACTCAACAATGGAGTCGGACCTTTGTATCCTCTATTTATTCGATAGAACACAGTTTTACCTGAGATACATTCAACTGTAGTTGTGGGTAGGTGTTTACACTAACAACACCATAATATGACTTTGTTTGGCAATGCTTGGTGAAGTTTTACAGCATCAGTAAACTAGTGGTTCGCATTTGCTTTCCCATGAGACCCTTGAGGTAATACGTCCCAGTAGCTCTGCCACCCTTTGTTCAAATATGGTTACATCCTTTTTTTGGCTCCAAAATGTCAAGCAGGAAATGGCAATTTGATTGGCCTCAAAACTGGCATTCAGAAACCAATGGATGACATCACGTTCACTTTGTCCGCTAACACAGTGGTCCCCAACCGTTTTGTGCCACAGACCAGTTTAATGTCAGATAATATTTTCACGGACCAGCCTTTAAAGTGTGGTAGATAAATACAACAAAATTAAATGATACGACTGGCATAGAAACTAGTATTTTCTAAATATAATAATATAATAATTAACATGAATCCACTGTGTTTGCAACTTTATTAGAAGCGTCCTCGTGACATCGCGCCAACATCATAACATGAGTAACGGCCTCCAAGCCCCCCACTCTCTGGTCGTAATGGTAAAGGTGAAACATGCCTTCAACATAAGAGCCACCACAAGAACAAATATATAGTGCATGACAAATACAACTCACTTCAATTTAGTGGTAATGTACCAGTGACGTGCGGTGAAGTTAATGGCTGGTGAGGCACTGACGTCATCAGTCAGATTTACAAACATATGAACCCT
>JAQQAE010022588.1:0-10223 GCA_029823295.1 Pseudamia nigra | reverse complement strand
TTCAGGGAGCATGAGACATCATGTTCACACATGGATTGGCCACCACAGAGTCCAGACCTTTACCCCATTGAGAATCTTTGGGATGTGCTGGAGAAGGCTTTGCGCAGCAGTCAGTCACTCTACCATCATGAGTGCAAGATTTTGGTGAAACATTAATGCAACACTGGAAGGAAATGTTTACAATCTGCAATACATCTAAAGCTATTCAGTTAAAAACATTTTTTTTTAATTCATAGGCAGATTGTCAAGGCAGCATGTTTCTGTCAGCACGGAATAATCTGGGAGGTTAAAATCTGCCAGATTAACTGGTGGACAAGAAGGCACAAGTGATGCTATCATTTTGCCTCAGCTGGAGCTACAGACTGTTTGTCTTATTTTTGGTATTTTATCTATGGAAATGAACACTGCAAAGTCATTGCATGATTCTTTTGTACAGGACTGATGCTGCTGGGTTTGTCAGTCTGTCTACAACAGAAAACAATGTATTACTACAGTTCCTATTGATTATCTCTGAGAAGGACTGCTTTGCATTTTTCAGTTCCTGGTTATAGATATGAAGAATTTCTTTGTAAATGTCATAATCAACCTGGAGTTTGGTTTTTTGCCACCTGCACTGTGCCTGCAGACTCGACTAGTGTGGCATTTCTCCAAGGTGCTTTTTCTTTCCTGATAAAAGTTAGGTCCTAATCGGAGCAATGGAATCAATGACAGTCACAACTTTGGAACTGAAACTATTTACAAGGTCATCAACAGGTGCTGAGGGCAGAGATGGTGATGGTGATCACATGCGTTTACATTCCTTGCCCTTAGCCCTCACTACAGTGAAAATGACTGAAGTGAAGTCTGGAACTCTATAACATCATATTTTGCCCAGGTGAAAAAAAGGTTGTGCAACCCAGAGTTACACATCAGAGTTGAGTGGCCCCAAGTGATAAAAGGAGTATTGCAACCTTATATTGATAAAGAACCACATGAAACAGGACAGGAAGGCTGGTCTCTCATCTGGAGGTCTATCAAGTCTATTGTGCCCCCATAGTAAGGGAGCTTGTCCTTGAACAAAAAAGCAGCATGTTTTCTCGTGGTCTGTGTTATGACCTAAGTTTAAATTTAGAGTTAATTGAAGAAAGATTTAATGCAAAATCATAGTGATGAGGAACTGTCTGTTTGTGATGATGGGAATGAGAATGGGCTCAGGTAGTCTAAATCTCTAAATAAGTCAATCAAATGAAAAAGACCTAAATATTTATAATTTACCAAGAAAAGAACAGACCTAAAGAGTGTTATCAAATGTCCTGGTCAAGTGGAACCTAAACAAATACGCCAGAAGAAGCAAAAATAAAAAGCATAAATATTTATGGCTCGTGTTGGTTCTCACACTGTACTTTCCCCCACTGGATACAATAAACTGAATGACAAATTTCCTTTTGTTTTGATTTTGTTTTGTTAAGACTGTCTGTTTACTCTAGGGTATACACATTTCAGACTGATGTTTGCCTTAAGCCAAACATATGTTGCTCCCACAAATATTGATATCTGCATGTCAATACCTGAGCCACCAACACATCATATTTCTGCATTCTCTTTGTTCAGCCTTTTCTTCCTAGCAGCAAAACTGAACTTGTAAAATGATTGTCAACATAGTAAAACAATGATGCCAGGAGATCCTTTTTACGTGGAGTATGGCAGATTTAATGATTTAGTCAAAAGTGATTTAAATCGCAGCATATACTTAACTTTCATTTATCTGAAAACAGAAAAGCAATAAAAACCCAGTGTTTTTCATTTTTCTAAACGACGTACCTGACAGCTTTGACCTCTTCATGAAGCTCACATTGCTCATGTTGCAATCTAACCTTTATGAGCTGCCACTTTTCTTTGTTGTATCACCATGACTGATGCTCACTGCCCACCCCTACTCCTTGTCATTCATTTTATGCATCAGTTAGGTTAAAAGAATGTCAGGCTGCTAATTATAACCCGTTTCCAAGTAGTAGCTCTGCACTTCTGTGTCACCTCAGCTACCTCACTTTGGAAGTGTTTTGCCTAAATGGGAAGAGACCGAGAGGTAGAACAAGGACACACTAAAGGGATTTCAGTTTTCAGCTGGTCTGGAAGCACCTGGGAATCCCTAAAGTGTAGCTACAGAGACGTTCCTGAGGGAAAGGACAAAGGCTACAAAGTCTGAGTGGATGTGAACCAGAATATGTGTCTGCTATGGACCCGTGGATGGATGTCAAGTATTATCACCTTAAAAGAGAGAAATGACCTGCCTCTAATAACTCATTATATGAGAGCTAATGTGTAAAGAAAAGCTTTGTATCCAAACCAACAATGTCACTAGAATAAGATGCTGTAATTACATTCCAGCAAAGCACTGATATGCACAGTACACTCCCCTGCCACTTTATTAGGTACACCTTGTTAGTAATGGGTTGAACCTCCCTTTGTCTTCAAAACTACTTTAATTCTTTATGGCATAGATTCAACAAGGTGAGTCCATATTAACATAATAAAACCATGCAGTTGCTGCAGCTCTGTCATTTGCACTTCCATAATGTGAAGCTCTTGTTCCTCCATATCCCACTGTTGCTCTACTGGATTGGATCTGATGACTGTGGAGGCCATTGGAGTACAGTGAACTGTCATGTCCAAGAAACCAGTCTGAGATGATCTGAGCTTTGTGGCATAGTGCAGGAAGTAGGCATCAGAAGATAGGTACACTGTGATCATGAACGGATGGACATGGTCAGCAACAATACTCAGTTGGTACAAAGTGTCCCAAAGTACACCATGATTTTCATGACAACCATAGTGTTTGCTAAAATTATAAGGTAGCAGATATGCTCAAAATTCCTGCTGACATTATCTGATAAATTTCATCAAATTAGATGAGCAAGTAAAATCTTGTCTTCATTATACCCTACCTTTGTGATGCTTTATTTTTTGTTTTATTTTACTTTGAGGATATTTTATGTCTGCTAGCCAGGTTTATTTATGTGTCCATAAAATGTTGATATGAAATGTATTATTGTTTCAAAAAGTGGTCAATATCTATACAGTATATTATTTGGCTATGTGTATTTGTGTGGGTGTTTTTGTTTTTGAACCATGGATTTTGTTCCAGCTTGTGATATATGGTATTTCCTGGTTTCTTCTGTGTAATTGGGGTTTAGACTGGTTTTCTAGACAGATTTTGTGCTTTGGTGTGACTAAAGCATTGTTGCAAACACAGCTGTAAATAGCATTATATATGCAACTGAAATTTGCCCAAAAATTCACATAATTTTCATTTCATCATTCATGCAATGTTGGGTCAGCTCCTTACATGGAGTATGACCATACTTTTATTAGTGTCATAAACTATCAAATGCATCCACTCTCTTGCATGATGAGTATTCTCCTTCCCCTTATTATTTAAGTGTGTTGAAAGGCTCCCTTGATTGGTGAAAGAACTTATGACAGAGATGCACCTCCCTTTCTGCAGTATTGTCTTTTGTAGGGGGTAAAATAATTTCATTGTGGGGTGCTTTATGTACAAATCTTCGACCAAAACCGTTATTTCCCTGTGACTGTTTTAAAAATCCACAGAGCATTTACTTACATTCCTTATAACGATAATGGATGTTGTCAGACAGAGATGTAGATTTGCTGTTGTACTTCTATTCGTAATGAGGAAGAAATGCTTTATGTGTGTTATAAAGATTATAAAAAACAGAGTGTTATGATATTAATATCAAATAATAAAAGAATATAATAATGTACTGCAGGCCAAAGGTAAAATAATAGAGCAGGGAAAAACTATGGAGTGTAAGGCCAGCTGCTGAGAGAAGAATCTGTCTCAAATAAAAACTGTGAGAAGAATCTGTCCCAAACAAGAAACAAGAAGTGAGGTAATGCAAACCAAACAGATAAAAACCTGTCTTAACTGTAAACATGACCGGGGGTAAGGGCCATATAAGGAAAAGAGAGGAAGCCGTAGGCGTGATGTTTTGAGAGGAAGTCTGACAGTAGGCATAATGTTTATAGAGAAGGCCTTGGAAATGATAACACTTGAAAGCCTTGTTCTGATAATACTAGGGGACAACAGAACCGACCTAAAACTAGGGGACAACAGAACTGACCTAATACTAGGGGACAACAGAACCGACCTAAAACTAGGGGACAACAGAACCGACCTAATACTAGGGGACAACAGAACCGACCTAATACTAGGGGACAACAGAACCGACCTAAAACTAGGGGACAACAGAACTGACCTAATACTAGGGGACAACAGAACCGACCTAAAACTAGGGGACAACAGAACCGACCTAATAGACAGAAGCAACAGGTGCAAGGGTTACGTCATTAAAATTATAAAAAAAGGGAAAAGGACGGTACTTTCCATGGTTATGATGAAATTACATAAGACAATAGAAGAAAATGCATTGGTGAATGACAAAAAATGGGAGGAGCTCAGGGGGTAAACAAACACGCCCTGAGCTCCAGTAAAAGGTAAATAAACAGGGGATTTTACGGAGATCCCCTCAGACATGCCCCGCGTGTCTCCGTGTGTTTTCATGTTGTGCCTGCACAAATAAACACGTTTTTGACTCTGAAGACCTGGCTGCCTCTGCATCTTATTGCCTCCGCTCATCTTTGACTCTGCTGCGTGAGCCTTTGTCCACCTTTTATAGACTTAGTTAATCATGTGCAGTATAGCATGAATATAGGCAGATTGACATACAATGCGGGGTACACTCAGGCATGGCACGCAGCCTCACCCCAGCCACGTCAGTAAAATGTGCATGTGTTCCCCCAACAAAACTTTAATCCACCAGCCGTTTGTAAATTTAGATGTTATGGTAATTCATAATGTACGCTGCTTTTCACTTTTTTATTTAACTTTTTTATTTAACTTTGTCCATTTTGGTGCTGATTTTTGTGTCTTTTGTTGCTTATTGTATTAATTTTCCTCATTACTTAGATCATTTGAATTTATTTTCTTGATGTTTTTGTGCTTTTTTTGTTAATTTATCTACATTTTCTTGATTACTTAGTTTAATTTCTTAATTGTTTTATTTATTCTGTCCCCTTTTTTTGCTTATATTGCTTAATTTTGATTATTTGTTTGATTTATTTTATTGTTACTCACTTTGTTGCTTATTTGGTTCCTTTTTGCTTGGATTTTGTGGATACTTTGTTCATGTTTGTTTGTTATCTTGGATATTTTGTTGATTACTTAGTTTAATTCTTAATTGTTTTATTTATTCTGTGCTGTTTTGTTTGTTTGGTTGGTTGTTTTTTTACACAGTGTTTAAGATCATGAAACCTAATCTGTAATAATAAATAACTTAACTGGAATCAACAAAATAATCTAAAAATTATTTAGTTGATTCATGACTCAATGTCTTCATTATTTTTCCTCATTTTCTTGATGTTTTTGTTCAATTTCTCCATACTCTGAAAATTAATTTTTATTGGGTATTGAAGTTCAAAGTCTAAAGTGAAAAAGGTGTAAAAACATGAACATGACAACGAAACTCAGAACAATCATTCATTTTTTTGTGTGAATTTCCCTTTATCTTCTTTATATGCCATTCATTTCATTTTGTTAATCTCCTGCATTTACAAAATAAACTCATGCAAAAAGACATACATTGGTTCATTAACAATTCATTAGGACAGAGAAAGCATAATTTTCAGTGCTGAGCATTTCCAGATTCTCATCTAGATTTGCCAGACTAAATATGCCGCCCCACCCACAACCCAAATGCTCTGCCTTCGGTGCCAGACTGACCTGCAGAGCTGCCTTGGTTTGGAGTTTTGTCTCTCTCTGCAGGACCAATATCACAAAGAAAGCTAATTGCGTGTTAAATAATTTTAGTTTTAATTAGCACAGACTGAATTGGAACTTGGCATTTGCAGTGGCACTCAGTGGTTTCAATGTTTTTGCCATGTTTTTTTCCTCTAATGCCCCTGAGATTGTGTGAAAATATGCATCCTACTGAACAATCCGCTTAAAAATAGATAACAGTATACAGCAGATGAAACCATTAGGATGAACTTTGAAAGATAAGAAACAAGGGAATTTAAAACGTCACAGAGTGAAGGGCTTGAATATTTCAAGGTTCCTATGACATACAGTGTCATCCTCATGTGATTATTGCCTACTAATAATAAAACGTAGACTATGCTGTATGATATATGTATAATATATTAGGTGTTGTCTGTTGACAAAAAATCCTTGAAAATTTTGATTAAATAGTAGACTAAAGAGTAGCTGTCATACCCCAAGGGGTATGACCCCATAGTGGTCACTTAAATACACCACAAAATAAATTTAAAAAAGGCCCTTGTTAGACCTCAGGTTTTTCTCTTTTTTGTCAAGGGAATAATAACATTGATTTTGGTAACTGACACTAATGCTTAAAGCCACATAGTATGGAAAAATATAATTACAATAAAAAGTCTGTTTGGTACTGCTGTAGAAACATCAGGTAGAGGGAACCTGCTGAAAAGACTTACATTTTCAGGTCATTTATTAAAATATGAACATAAATCCCAATTCTGCAATTAGATACCTGTAAATCTTGCATGCTGAACCTTTAAATATAAAGAGGTTAAAAATGTAAGTTCACTTTCATCAAGGGTAGCAACTCATTTCATGGGGTGCCTTTGAAAACTCTGTTGTTTACACATAACCTGAGCTTTTGTTTTTCTGCAGATACCGTTGTGGGTATTTTTTCTGGGCATGGGTATGAGAGGGTCTGCACTGACCCTGACAGCAAAAGAACAGCCTTTAATAACACACGCCTAATTCTGCAGGGAGCTTCTATTTGATGTCATTGCTTGAGGCAAAGCTGTCTGAATATTACCCAAACTCCCCCTGTGCCATGGCAGGAAGCTCCAGCTCACTGTTATCATTCTTCATATTTTTATTGGCAGCATGATGACTGGGATTGTGGGCGAGTATGGGCGCTTGCCTGTCTGCTTGTGTTGCGTGACTTGAAAGAAGCTGGCCTGAAAAAGGTAATGCACTGCTGGTAGAGGCGATGGGGGTATGTGTGTGCATCCACATGCATGTGCAACTGGCAGGAGTCTCTCTTGCTAACCAAGCTGGCTGAGTTGTCAGAATAAAACATTTCTCACCTGTCCTTTGACCACAGAGGTCAGGCATGACTGTGAAAACTCTGTCCAGGCCAGAGCAGTAGAGACATCGCAGAGATTCAAGCATAGCTGGCCAACCTTCATAACAATACTGCTGATTTGTAGCAAACTCCCCTGCCTCCATCGCCTCATAAATCAAGACTGCAGCCCTGCTGATGGAAACACAAGCACTCAGAGATTCTATGCCCTCTCATGCGATACACATGGCATTATTGCAGTCGTATTTTATTTACACCCACTAACAGTTTTACGTCCCAGACCTTGGGGATGATAATGTCCATGTAGCTATAATTCTAACATGATTTTGAAGGAGAAATCAAACATGGTGTGCTGCCAAGGAATTATTCAGATACTTGGAAACAAGTGGACCCAAATAGGCTACGTGTGTGTAGCAGAGTGGTTAATGGGTCCTTTATGACAGATCAATAGCACTATGATGTACAGAATTGCTTGTGTCATGCACATTTGAGTGTGTGTTACACAGCGATAAAGTTACCATTTTCCCCTACTCCCCGATTAATAACAAAATATATTTAAAAACAAAACAATTACCACCTAGAATAGCACTCTAATATCACACACCTCCATCAAGTAGCAGCTATCCACTCATCTAACCAAACCTACGTGTAATTAAACCCCATAATGTAACTCGAGGTTCCTATGTCCTACCTATGTTTTGTTGTTTCACTAGGTCAGTTTCCATAAACATTTCTAGCATGCATTTTAAAGTTTCACATCAGAAACTGTTGACAAAGATGCCACGATTCCAATAAACTTCTTACATTTTGCTAGAGGTTATTTTTCATAAAAAGAGTAAATGCACATAAAAGAAACGGAAACACCTTTTTCAGATGAATTCTGACATAGCAAACATTTAACTCATGCTTGATCAGCTCTTTGCAGCATTTCCCCAGGTATTGTGATGACTGCTACGTTCAGGCTTGGACAGATGAGGAGAACAAATTATTCCCAAGGATGCTGATTATTACTGTCTTGTCCATAAAAAAAATGTTGCGGAGAGAATTCAGTAACAGGATGCTGTGCTTCTTTTGCTCAAATTTTTGAGCCATGAGTGCCACCTATCTGATTATACAATGCAGCTTAGATTATTTGTTTTGTTTACGGAAACATTTAAAGCTGCAGTTGGCAACATTATTTTAGTAATATTTGTTGAAACTGTCATTATTTTCTGGTAGTAGGACATACATTTAGTCATTTGCAGGGGCTCCTTTTGCATCACCTGCAGTCTGTAATTTTATTTTCAAAAATCCACCACTCCCGTTAATATTTCACCAACGAGTGATAAGGATAATGTTAGCTGGCTGTCAATCATTCTCATGCATATGATCTAGATACTAATCCTTGCGTACAGCTTGTTTTGGGCATGCGCTGCTGTAGTTGTAGCATGTGTGGTGGAGCATTGCAATGGCTGTGAAACAAAGGACCCACGAAGCTAAATCACCACTTTCTCTTTCAAGGTACATTGTCATTTTTCTGGCTGTAAATTTTGCTTCAACTCTGCTTCATATTTTACAAAAATGCAGCTTCCGTCAGGCACTTGCTGATGTTCCTGCTATTCAACATGGCATATACTTTTGAAACATAGTTGGACTTGACTTATTTGCTTGTTTAATTTTCAAAGACATAGATGACCACCCTTCATGTTGTCAAAAAGCATGCAGATGTGTTGTTATTTTTTTTCTAAATTTCTTAAGAAATGCATTGATTTTCAACAATGCAAGTGTAAAATTGGAATTTTAACTATTCAGCTTTATGATACTAAATGCCACAATATGTTAAAAAAGCACAACAATCATGAGAGAATAAAATCTGTCAAAAGCCTCTGAATTTTCATGTTGTAGCCATAATTGCCAGAGGAAATGGTTTCAGCAGACCTTTATACACAGCAAGGAGGAATGGTTTGTAGAAATTCAGAAAAAAGTATCAATCGATCATGGTCTTTTTTGTGTCCAACCATCTCACAAACCCTGTTTTAGCTGAATGTCCAGCAGAGTGTCCTACCTGATCCAATCCAGCAGCAGCCTTATAATTACCTTTTAGCACTAGCATTTATACAGGACACCTTAAAGTGAGGGATTGACAAGATTTCAAATAGAGAATATCATCAAGTTCTGTTCTCACCATTAGTCCTTGCTATTCATGAAACAGAAGAGAATGAGCATGACATTGTACATTTAGATCTCGCACACATTCCCAGGTGAGGATCCCTGAAGACATCTGGGGTTTTCTGATGTAGCTGTTTAATAATCTAAGCCATTATAGCAGAAGAAGGTGGAGGAGATAAAGTACCTGTGTTGTTATCAATACAAGACAGGAAATCACTTAGCCAGGAACTCTTAAAGTAGCTGAAGCACTGAAAGCTACATTTATCTTTGCATTGTGGTGACACACAGCCCTTATCCATATTGTAAACTGTGAAAAGGCTGCTTCCTTTTCTTTTTGTTGGGCTCTGTTCCCCAGCATTATCAGTTTTCTGTAAGTGTTTAATCATTAGATTCAATGGCATGCTTTGCCAGAGTAGACATCTGAACTTCTACACAGAAAAAATGTTGAATTTAGTAAAGCACATACACAAATGTAAAATGTGGGATTTTGCTGTTATAGTTTTGTTGTTTCTTATTATTTATTGGAAATTAAAATTATTATTATATTATTATTTTGCCCCATTTGACCAACCATTTCAGGTGGTTCATAAGAAGGCCTGTAAGGGATGATATTATGTTATTATATTATTAAACCCTAGTTTCCCCAAACTGGGGGACTCTGGGCAATTGGGGAACCCCCAGAGTCCCCCATGCTAAAAACTCTGCAACAAAACACGTAAAACATTGTGCTAATAATGTAAAAATATCATCATGTTGCACATCAAGTTAGACAGGAGAATCTCTGCTACAAGCACATATAAGTCATATACACACAAACCAAACACCAACATCAAACATCAAAATCCTAAAAAAAGTGGCTACGGCTTAAAGAGTTAAACTTGGTGTGCACTTACACATGTAAACTAGGTTGTGTTAATGGCCAACTTAACTATTTCCATCCAAACTATA
>JAQQAE010022587.1:0-10223 GCA_029823295.1 Pseudamia nigra | reverse complement strand
GCTGAAACATAATCACCCATGCAGAAATTATCCAATGGGAGGCTCGTATTTATTTGCTTAGTTAAATCCAGGTGGTGGCCTTTATTTTTTGGCCGGGCAGTGTATATGTTCCTTTTCAGCTGTGACTGAATCCAAGAAGACATTAACAAATGTCTCTGTTTGAAGTTCAAATGGTTATGTATGTACAGCAGAGTTCTGGTCATTGTTACTGTCAAATACAACAGTTGAATTCCATCACAACCATATCCAATATATTTATTTTTACAAGCAGCAACTCAACATACATGCTGCCAACTGGTTTTATATAGCAGCAACGGGAGAAAGAATTTACAGATGCAGTTTCCTTCCAGACACATAGCCATTCTAATCAACTTCAAATTGTTTGCAAAACAACATGTTGCGAGCAGTTGCAGAAAAGCAAGAGTACACTTTGCATCTTGATCTTTATACTCCCAAAAGTATTTCCAAAAAACACAGAAAAAAGTCCAAACAGGGTAATGTTCACGGTTCTGTTAGAAGATATTCCAGATGGCTTTACGGTACATAAAAACACGGGACCTTCTCTGGTGTCCAGATGTGAATTAAAGCCATACTGTCAGGACTTTTCACTATGCTTACCATCCTCCAGGAGCCCCAGTATTTGCCATAGGAAAGACATCGCTGTTATTTTATTAGTCACACTTTGAAGTCATTTTCACCTTTCTCCTGAACACTGTGAATGGGTTCAACTCAGCACTTCAGAAATAAATTAAAAACCCAGAGCTTGAGGCATCAAGCCATCTGGTCCAGCTTGTCCATCGTATGCCCCTGTTTCTCTGAAGGTCTCATTAGTTTGCTGATTATTCTTTCCCCACAGCCATGAGGGGTAAAAGAACACAGGTAGCAGTGTGTATATAGTGAGGACAAGTAATTAAAACGCTGTCAAAACTACATCAAATGCTAACATATGAGTGTGTTTGAGGATTGTAAACTAAACATCTGAAAATCTGAACATCTACAATTTGATGCGTCTCTTCTTGTAACCTGCTTGTGTATATTTAAAAACATGCAAGAGACCCCAGAAGAATGAGGTGCTGTGTCTTAACTTGTTCCTCTGATGAGATGCACAGACATGAATACAAAAAGACATGGGAGTGGACTTAAGTGTCAGGAAGTGCTTGAAGGTCTCTGTGCCTGACAAAAGTGCCACAAAAGGCACTTAGATTAATTACTTTAGGCAAATTATAAAAGGAAACAACTTATTTTTTACTGTTCATGGGGAAATCCACAAGAGATCAGACCTGAAGATGTTTCAGTATTTGGTTTGTTTGATTTGTTCTTACAGGGAAGCAACATATTGTCAAACGGACAAAGTAAAGAAGCAAATTCCACAAATTGCTTTGTAAAAAAGTGAATTATTTACATTTAGGACAATCTAAATGTAGGTAAATACAGTGGTGCCCCTGATAACGAATTTAATCCATTCCGGCGTCACGCTCTGTGTCCGAATCATTCTTTATCTGAAGTGACTTTTTCCATAGGAATGCATGTAAAACCAATTGATCCATTCTGGAGCCACAAAAAATCCCACATAATGTATGTATTACACACCCATATGTGCACATTTATTCATTTTTATTATTTGAAAAAGAAGTTATGTTAATTATCTGAAACAGAATGCATGAAATTAGTTCTAAAAATGATTTAGAATGACACTTACCCAAGGAGGATGAGACGGAGTGCAGGTGAAGCTTGATGGTGATGGCAGAGCTAAACGTACTAAATGAACTACGAACTATACACAGCAAACTTAATCAAAAAAGAACTTAACACTATCTTAACACAATTTTTTATATTTTTCCATTTTATAACTTTTTAAATGATTTTTTCTTTATATCTCGCTTGTTTTGGCCTGTTTGGCCACACTTCCAGCATCACCACTTTCGGTAGGCAGTGATCTTTTGCTGAAATATTGATCCAACAAGGTTTGCCTCTGCCTACTCCTTAAAATCTTATGAAAATGGGTGAGGCTAATGTCATCTATGTGGTCTAATGCACGAGCAGTGAACACTTTCTCTGGGTGTTTTTTTCCTATGAACCCCCGAGTGCTTCGTAGTAGAACAGCATCTCCTTAATCTCTGCTGTTGTTCTCACCTCATCACCCCCCCCACCCCCGCATTCATTGGTCTCAAATGAAATAAAAAATAATAATATACCTGCTGATAAAGTTTCTGCTCAATCTGACCCTACCTAACATAAGGCAGTTTTTGACACCATACTCTACCTGCCATATGTGCAATATGTTCTTCAAAGAAAGGTCTTTTAGTAATTCTGCATGGGCATTTTAAATCCTTCTATATTCAGTGCAATCAGCTAAGTCTGCGAAGACTTCCAGCAACTGTTAAAATCTCATCTTTATACGACAGCCTTTTTATAATTCCCGTTTGCCTTCAATTTCTATGGCTGGCTGTATTTTATCCCCATTTTTGGTGCTTGTGTTTTTATTTACATGTAAGCATGTAATATACCTGATCATTGTAAATACAAACAATTTAGGTAAAACACTATGTTTAAACATGTATGTATCAATAAAGTACCTCTCGATAGTTTAATTGCACGGAATACAGTATATCTAATTCAAGCAGTTAACAAGAAAGAACTTTTAACCAATATTACCCAGAAATCCTAAGTTGAAAAATGTAAACCACATGGATTTATTAACTGAGAAAAAGGAAAAATAAACATACGCATGTGGATTTGCAGACTGTGCTAATGGATTTAACTTCCCAGAGGCAAATGATGAGTGAACTGCTCAAATCAAGAATTTCACTCTCAAGTTGCCTACTACGGTACCATGATTCCTCTCGTGTCCGTTTTCAATGTGCAGGGTCTCATGGAAATTAATATGAGCCAGGTAAATTTAAGTAGCAAAGGCCTTTGTCTGTACAAACACAGTTATGGACTTGTACACAGTGGTTACTACTGTTTCAAGCTGTTAATTTGCGTTTTCTCTGTCTTCCCCCCAACCCTAACTAACCAAATTACCTTTATACCTCAACTTATCAAGACATAGCTTTGTCTCACATCAGTCAGACCACCTCATGCGTCTTCAACTGACACTTTAGGGGTACCTGTACCTTGCTTTTATCATTAAAATCTGACACCGTCAGGACTGAGAATGTGTTGTGCTATGAAAGGAAACAATATAATAAAACAATAACCACTCAGGATCTGGACCATGGATATTAATTTTGCATTTCTACTTGAACATGACCAGCGTTAACATGTACAGTTGCATATTACACAACAGTTTATGTTAAAGTAATGGGCACAACAGCATCAAAAGACTCGGTTTTTAATTGATGACAATCTTTTAGTGTGACTTGTACAGATTTATGTCACATAATTCACAAAGCACTTAAAATGGGCATATTGTTTTACAGATTAAATAAAAATGCATTTAATTGGTTACAATATACTTAACATATGCATATTTTAACTCGTGATGTGATTTAGCTCTTCAACGGGGACAGTTTTCCTGCTCAAGATGTTGTAAAGTGATGGAGAAGTGGTCACAAAAACTAATTCATGCACACATTTGCCCTTTTTCCAATATAAGTGCTATTGTAGACTGGTCCGAGTGGATTGTTTAAAAAAAAAAAAAAAAGGCTCCAGGAAAATACACTGCACAAAATTTGGAGCAGTAACTAGTAGTGTGGATAGTACACAGAAACGGTATTCAAGTAAAACTATTGTTACTTTATAATTTTAATGACTCATTCAGAAGTAGAAGTACTAATAAACATACATACTTGAGTATCACATCAAGAAACTACGCAAGTGTTAAGTGTGCAACTTTCTACCCACCTCCAAGTGTGACAGATTTAGTGCTACCACCTCTTTACAGCATCAAATGTCTAACAAGACATTTTGGGTATGATATAACCTGTCATTCACAAGATTTCTTAAAACAGACGAGAAAGGTCAGTAACAACATCTCAGACTGGTTTGAGGACTTTCCATATTGAAAAAGAAAATGTTAGGACAAGCAGTTTAACAAGGGAAGACAACTTTTGTTGTGGAAGAACTGATAAAATTGAAAGGGTCTTAAAATTTTACAGCAGTAGAAGAGTTTGCAGTAAGGCAATGATATAAATGTCTATGATTATTCCACAGGACATGTTTCAAAGTGCTCCTGAAATAAAAATGTTAGAGCTTCCTCCTCTGTTTTACCTACCAGTTGTAAAGTGCAAGCAGCTGCTGAAAAAAGTTGTAATATTCATACTGGCAGTGTAAAATTTCCCAACTTAAGCATAAAGTACGTATATAAAATTCACAGGTTTAGTGTCAGTGCAAAGTATTATGGTTTTATGTGCATCCAAAAATGAAATCCAAACAAGCTAAATAATTTTCACCATTTCCAAATATCTTTATTTTGTTTAAAAATCACACATCTATTATAGTGTTACAGTAACGTTTTGTGAAGTCAAACTAAATCAGGATCAGAATAGGCAGACACATTCAAACCAAAGTAACAGCACAAAGGGGACAGTCAGAAATTCAACCACATATTCTGATAGCTTCAGCCGTTTGTCTTAGAGGAATTTAAATAATGTGCATTAAGCTCACAGTTCAAGCCAAAGTTTCACCATGTCGAATACATCAGGTAATCAAGATCCTTTTCCCCTTGAAATCAATTAATCCAGACGTTTTATAACAGTCTTTTAGCTGGAAAGAAGGACCATCTGGATGCTGCTTCCTGATAGGGTGGTCACCAAGCATCTTTTCCTGGCTGCTCTCCATTGATTGGATGAAATAAAAAGAAAACGGAGAGCACGGAGTTCAGGGCTACCAGAAGTTGGCTCTGGAAAATGAGAGGAGTTAAAAGTGAATAACCTGGCTTTGCACAGCAGATGGGAGATGAGGAAAAGTCGTGCTGGGGAAAAGATGATAAGCAGCGGCAATGAAAGGTGACATGTTAGATTCAATTAGACGTCTTATTAATGGCCTCTAATTAATCGAGGATGCCAAGTTAAAAGCTATAATCCAATTTGACACTGAGTTTACAAAACAAAGGATGACTGACGATATCCTATCTCAGAAAAAGAAACCTGGTACTACTGATGAAACACAACAGCTTGTCTTGTGACAACTAAATGTGGTGGATTCATGACTTGTCAAGCCTGTTGACACTAGGCATTAAAGGGAGTCCTGGGTGGTCTGATTACAAATCAGCAGCTCTTAATACAGGTGTGAATGAACCCAAAAAAGATGCTTTGGCTTCAAACTGTACATCAGAGCGGCATACCGACATATGAAGTACAGAGTAAACAAATGCATCTTGAACTGCACTGAAGACCTTATAGGGTTATATCATATGTCCAACTATGATGTTGGCAAAAACACTTGCATACTGCTTTCATTCATAACAATACAGATTAGGTGTAGATGAGTGATCGACCAACATGGGTTTTTCAGGGCCGATATGATTATTAGTAGTAAAGGAGGCCTGATATTTGGAGCCGATATTCATTTGCCGTACAAGTGTAAAAATTGGCGTAAAAATGTTGAATAATACAAACACTTAACTTCATTTAAATGCTTCATTTAAATGGATGTTTATTTAACCAAACAAACAGAAAATAAATAGGTCCAGAAGTGCATGGATCCTGGACTCACAAATTATTATAGTAGTTGTGAGCTGTAGAGTTTGTCATGTGACTTTCACACAAACACACACTATTCTCCACATGAAATACATTCAACCCATTGATAATGCATAGTCTACCGAGTGTTTCAAGCCAGACCAGACAACTAACGTTATGGTATGAACTAATCAGTCTCTACCTTAACGTGTTTCCCTACAATAAAACAAGTGAATTGAATTTTTTACGCGTTCCCTCTCAATCACACACACATGCTTTTACTATCACGGACAGTTTGACCGTCTATTATTATCAGCACCTTCTTTCAAGTAATTCACAGACATGTCGAGAGATACATAAGAGGTACGTTAGCGGCAGCTAATGTTTACTCCGCTCTATTCTGCTCCACACTGCAACATTAGTGGTAGTTGTGAGACATAGAGCACTGGGATGTTTGATACATTTTCGGGAGAGTTTTCTGCGTTCACATATGCTTGCTCTCCGGAGCTTAAAACATTTTAACACCGAATGTGTCGGCGCCGACACATTTGCGCGTCACTTACCCAGTGAGGCGAGCCCCGAGCGGGCTCTCGCTTCTAGCGTTAAGCGCGTGGCCGCCCGCGACCCACTCTGGGGACAGTGGCAGGTGGGGAGTTTGACTGGGGTGGTACACATGTCAAACGGTAACGCAGGTGCCCTAAGGCGAGCTCAGGGAGGACAGAAACCTCCTGCTGTGGCCCCGCTGTCATGGTCTGTATTCATACTGAAAATCTAGATCAAGCGACAAACGAGCTTTTGCCCTTCTGCTCTGTGGTTTGTTTAACCAATCAGATGGCACCGTGGGCGGGACAATGCTGGACACAGAAGCGGCAGGAGAGAGGAAGAGAGACGTCTGAGCTGAAATAACCCAGTTTTTAATTGATTTCTTGATATTGGCCCGTTGGATTTAAAAAACACTGATACCGATATATGTCAAAATTCCAAATATCGGTGCCGATAATCGGTCGACCTCTAGTGTAGACCAGCATAGTGTTAGAAAATATTGCTCAAAATGCTGAGTGAAATGAACATTTTTATATTTACATTATTTATCTGCAGAATATGACCTGAAACCAAATTTTACAAAACACAATCCTGATGTTTTAAAAAGGTTAAGAGGTTTGCAGTCGGGTTGGCACTTATATTTTTTCCCAAAGCTGCATGTTAAGCAGCCATTAATCAATATAAATGAACACTATAGTTTTAAAAGAATGTTAAACATCCTCTTTAAAGAGAAAAAAAAGCAGAGCTCAAAGCTTTGACAGGGATAGACATAACTGTAATAGTAGTTAAAAGAAGTGGTGCAGTTACGATGATCCTGTTTCCGCAATTTTATTTTACTTTCCAAAGTATTGTGATTTTTCCATCTCACATAAAGCCTCTAACAGTATTTTGAAGCCTTTGGTGTTGGCCTCTGATCCATATGTTGCAAGACTCATAGAAACTATCAATTATCATTACAGGAGGCTGGAAAGAGTGCTGGTAAGTTGTCCAATGTAACAAGGATCCCCTTCTTCACACTGATACTTAGACTGTGGAAAAACAGAGCAACAAACCAATTAAGAGCCACTGCAGCCATTGCATTAATTTCAGCAGTACTAATGCTCGATATGAGTCGTTTGTACACTACCGGTCAAAAGTTTCAGAACAGGCAATTTTTCCAGTTTTTTTTTAATAGAAATTGAAACCATTTAAGTCCAGTGTATAGCCTGAAATGGTACAAAGGTAGCTGCTGAATTGCCAGAGATTTAAAAAAAACTAAAAAAAATAATGTACATTTCAGAGAGGCCAGACCTCTTCCTGTCAGAGATCCCCCCAGTTTCTGAATGCCTTTTGATGGATAAGGAAATTGTACTCACTGACATGTTGATTTTCTTTGCAATTTCTGTAGGAAAGAAATCAATTTTTAAGTGTTATGATGGTCTGTCTCTCTTCAATTGTTAATTGCGTTTTTCTTGCCATTTTTATAGCAAGCGATGCTTTCAATGCTTGCAATGTATGATACTATTCAAATAATGCTCATAAGGGTATGCTACCGAAGTGTTCCACTGCTTTTATGCAGACAGTGGGTGTTTCAATTAATTAAGCAAACTTGAGACACCTGTAGGAATTATTAGCATCAACTTTCAAGACTCAATCAACCTCCATTGGTGCAAAACAACTTTAATTTGTTAACCTGGAAAAGGCCTTTTTGTATAATCCTGAAATGCATGTTACTTTTCAGTTTCGGCTACATTTTTTAACCTCTGGCAGTTCAGCACTTACCTTTGTACCATTTCAAGCTATTCATTGGACTTGAACTGCTTGAATGTCAACAAAAAACTAGAAAAATTGTGATGTTCTAAAACTTTTGACCACTAGTGCATGTCCGTGAAGAAACCTCTGAAATCTGGATGACAGTAAACCTTACTGCACTTTTGGCACTAGATTATATTATATAGGCAAGCAAAAGTGTTATTAGGGTAATTAGATTTCTTTCTGTGGAAGGTTATAGTTAATGTTCCTTTTTATTGCTACATTACTGGAATAAATGATGCAGATTACAGGGCAAGTGTATGATAATGTCATAATGTCACCTTGTGAACTGGCTTCAAAGGAGATTATATGAAGGTTATGAGGTTTCTCTCACCTGACACGAGTTCAGTAATTGATCATCCTCTTGATTGCATCAAAACACTTCCATTTGTCTGGGATGTAGAAGGGTTCAAAGATGTGAGGAAAGGGGGTGTCATAACCACAGACTCTGCTGATGGGAGCCTCCAGGTTAAGAAAGCACTCCTCCTGTAAAAAAGAAAGATAAACCTCACTTACTTAACATGTTCATACTGCAATTGTTCTAATCCTTCGCCCTTGACAGATGGCAGGACTGTCATATATACTCCTGTGTCAAACATGCTTTGTGCATAAATTAACTAAGGCAAGTACTGTACATAAATATCCAATGCACATAACCATGTCTTGTTTTGGATATACGAGAGAGATAGAGAAGAGACTGAAATAGCATTGCATGATTTAATGAAAATTTCACATTGGGATTATTGTGGTAAATATTGCAATTATGATTGTGAAGTGCATTTCCATTTGAAGGAAAATATGCAAATCACTCATTTGGGAATTCCATCTCAAACATGCAAATGTAAACATAAAAAAGTAACTTTTGAATATTTTATGCAGTCGCTAAATCTGCAACACTAACAAACAGATATTGTATTGAACTTTATCCATTTCTGCAAAAAGAGTGCACAAATTCCCCTATATCTGGACTTCTGAACTGTTGATTTGTAAGACGATATAATCACACAGGTAAATACTGCAATTATGAAATTATGAAATAAAATTATGCAGCCCTAGAATTAAACATTCTATGATTTTTTTCCTCCCCCAATAGTGACCTGCAGTTCACCTGCTGTATAATCATAATCATAAACAGTATGGAGACTTGTGGTCTGGTTTCAGCCCGCTGAGAAGGCCAGCTCCGTTTCATTCAAAAATGTGAAAAATAAAAACAACTCATTACAGTAACTTTGGTTCTATCAGCACACCTGCTTTGCATGTCAAAGCAGCTCATTCAGGCTTTTCAGAGGCGGTCAGTGCTTGGGCAATTCAGCTGAAGGGCAAAACAAAACAGAGCTCGTCTCTGTATTGGCCTTTGACCTCTTCCCATGGAGACAAAGCAGAGTGAAGTTGGTCACAACAGTCCAAATGGGACAAGCCCCCTGAGGAGCTAAGTGAACACACTTGGTCATGTGCACGCATTTACAGAAACAGACCCAAAGTACCCTTTTTCAGATTAAAACTGACCTAGAAACAACTCAAACACACGTCAAAATACAGTAACAAAGTTGCACAACATGCTACGTATACATGGACTGTTACCGTCTGCAAACATGGAACAGATTTCAACTTGTTTCTTATGACACTGACTCAGCCATCCATGTAATCCTGCATTATAAACCAACCAATTGGCTGCAATTAGGACTGTTGGCGGTCGGCAGGGCAGGACTTGTATCTCTTATAAAACATCTGGCAGAGTTCAAGAGAATATCAGGCTCGACGAGAAGCCTTTTGTGTTGTAATCTTTTAGAGACAGAGAGACCAAGCGGGGAAGACTGTGGTTGAAGTCTGCCTGTTGTCAGGTCATGGTTTGTATCACAGAGAAAGGATTGAGTTTGGGTAAAGTTTACTTAAGCCCTCAGCCATGGACATTTATCAAATGAAGCCTGTGTGTAGTTCAGGCAGGTGCACAAGTCTGTGCCTAATTTTCTGTCCAATCACCATCATTCCTACCCTACACACCGCTAGTAATCTGTAGCTTTAAAAACTCTAGCCGTCCCCATCCATTTTGCAATGCTGCCGCACACAATCGTCGCTCACCCATACATCCAAACAATAATCTTTGCTTATCTCTGCTGCAAACATATTCTTAGTTCTACTTAATATGAAGTCGTTTATCTTGTGTGAGACTTTGTGCAGCTAATCAATCTTCACATGAGGAAATATACAGTCTCAATGAAACAATTATTGTATCTGGTGAGGAATCCCCTTTCATCTGCGTTGAAA
>JAQQAE010022586.1:0-10223 GCA_029823295.1 Pseudamia nigra | reverse complement strand
CCGGCAGAGCAGGTACTAAAAAAGTACCTGGTACCAGGTACTAATGGAAACGCTCCCAAAGCGAGCTGAGTCGAGCCAAGTCGAGCCGAGTAGGTACTAATGGAAAAACGGCATTTGTTAATCTTCTTAGTTTTTTTTGATCATTCATTACAATGCTCATATTCCATTCATTTTGTAGTTTATTTGCACCAGTTTTGTCATAATTTTTGTTCATTATGTAGTTCATTTTGTTGATTTATTATGTTACTTCTATCACTGAACAAAGACACAGGACCCCCCAGGAAGGGGCTTAAGATCCACATGTGGCCATCGAGCCACAGGTTGCAGACCACTGACTTAACAGTGTTTCTTGCCATAATATGGATTCTACAGTAGTTGTAGTTGCACTAATAGGACTATTGACTCTGTAAACACCTTTCCCCTGCACAAGACAACTGATATGATAAAACACATTAAGAAGCTAAATATGGCTACTTTGGACAATCTAAAATATAAAACATGTTTAATATTTTATAGTTCTGCCTGCTAATTCTCTGGGACAAAATTAAGTTCAACTGTCTCACAATAAGGCATTTTATTGAGTTACCATTACTCAGTGACATTAGGGTCAGTTCTACAGTGTGGGTGATCTTTTATGTAACAGGTGAAAAGTTGAAATGGAATGGTAACACACCAACATAAGTGCATAATCACTGTTTTCAAACCTAATACACACTAATCGTAAAATACTGAAGCCTGAGTTAGTGTTTTAATAAATAAAACTGCATTTATAAATGTTTAAAAATAGCTGTCTGTGCTGAAGTCCCTAATTTCCTGTCAACCAGAGGAAGTAGGTCTACAACTATGTACTCTTGAATTTCTGCGCAATTCCATCTACTGCATGAATATTAAGAGTTGGTTTACTGAGATAAGCAGCTTGTGCACATTAGTAGTAATTACATGTCCTACCTGCCAAATTCAGCAAAAAGCCAAAAGCCTAAGGTTGAAAGAATAATTAAAAGTTATCACACTCAACCAGTACAGGTAATTTTACAAACAGAACAGGGGTCTAGAAAGTTAAAATGACCAAGGAACAGTCATATTTATAAGGCCGGTAAAAATGGGGCAGCCAGGTGGCATATGAATACAGAGGTGAGGCATCCCAATGACAAAGACATGAGTCCAAGAAACTGAAACAGGAAAAGTAGGAAGCAGACAAAGAAGCCATCCCCCCATCTGTAACTTCCAATCAACAGCAAAAGGAGGTAAGCAGGGTGAAGAGTGCATACACAGTAATTAATATGAATTATAAGATACCTAGATATCAGCACCCATGGCCCAGGCTGCTTGGTAAACAATTCAACATTTTAGCTTCATCACGTCTCACCAGGGATCCTAATTGTGTGTGTTTAGGGTAATATCCTTAGCAGTGGGTGCCATGAGCCAGAAGCTAACAAGGCTTTAAGACTGCGGCTCAGCACAGTGTGAAGCCACTTGTTAATTTGCGCCACATTTTCTGCATATACCAATGTCATCACATGTGCGCTGCCAGTCCAAAGTTCTCCTTCAGGGGGTTTTCTTTATTTTTTTCAAGAACTAGAATGTGTGTGTCCCCAAGTGGCGTCACCAAAGCTGTCAAATGCTATCTGAGGTGCTGCAAACTGCTGGCTTCTGAGGCTGGTAATAATAATAAACTCATCCTGTGCAGCCGAGGTAGCTCTTGGTCTTCCTTTGCTGGGACGATCATGACAGCCAGGTTCATCATGGTGTTCGATGGTTTTGGCGACTGGACTTGGAAGCACCTTCAAAGTTCTTTAGATTTTTCAGATTGACTGACCTTCATTTCTTTAAATGATGACTCACTATACTTTCTCTGTACTTAACTGAGTCTTTCTTGCAATAATATGGATTTGTACAGTGGTTGTAGCAGCATTAACAGACAAGCAGACAAATGGACTGAAGTTCCAATTGCATTCAAATAAATTGCATCAAATAAAACTTTCACCAATCAGAAGCATTCTCACACACCATGATAATTTGATCCAGGTACCGTATGGTGAGTCTCGGTATAGTGGTTTTGGGTGCAGACCTGGTCTAAGGTGATCCATTGGCAAAAAACAGGGAAATGTCACTTTAATGCATTTTCACAAATCAGAAACTGTCACACTCCCCATGGTACTCTGGTGCAGGTTTGGTGAGTCTAAATGTTATGGTGTTGGGTCCACACCAGATCTAAGGTGGGCTGTAAAAAAATGGAAAAAAATGATAAAAGCGTCAATGTTAAAAATCAAATAAAAGTATCAAAGTTGAAAGTAGGTTGGTTGTACTGAATGGAATGCATGGCACCATTGTGCTACATTAAGAAATGATAAACGTAAAAAAAAGTGAGAAAACATCCATTTATACTCTAAATTACATTTCTCTCAACTTTTCCCTTAAATCACAAATGAAATTGGAAGCTAACTTCAGCCTCGTCACTAGGTGACTCACTGTATAATCTCAGTAAAGGTAAATGTTGCTAATTTGGACAATCTAAACTATAAAACATATCAAACATTTGTCTGGTGGTGTGCCGCACTCTGGTATGTTTCCCCAGTCTCTCATCTGTACTAGAGAGAAAGTTAAACTGATTTTTTTGGGCAGCAGATGTTGAAGCTCCCACTCTGTCAACCATATGGCAGGATAACACTTCAAAAATTGATGAACACTTAGATTGCCCACATTATCCAGATTTACTGCAACAACTGCCTAGTTATCAGTCACAGTGGGTCCATTGTTTCTGCACAATGCTGCCTTTCACATCACACTGTCTATGAATAATTTTCTTTGAACTACTTGGATATTGCTCTTTGTACCTGGACACAAAAACTAATGGTGGATTATAGGCTATTTTTGACTATAATAAACAAATACTAGAAAATCTCCTTGAATGATCCAAAAATAATACACCCTACTGCAGCCCACTCAGTCTATATTCCAAACAGTATGAGTGATCATGGATTGTATGATATTAGCATGAAAAGAGAAGATGAATGCCTGACTGATTTCAGTACAAAGTGCAGCAGAGACCTGTGAACTTACTTGGGGAAAAGCAATCTTAATTGAGGCCAATCAATTAGCAGAGAGAATTGGTGTTGGCATGCTCCGCTCGTCAAGGCCAGACTGTTTAGCTTCTTGTGCCATCTGATCAATCACTGACAACAAAGCCTCTCAGGTAATGGATCTGGGCCTGTCGATGGGCACCTAAAGTTCAGCTAATTTGTGTTGCCTGTGCCATAGACATCCACGAAAACAACCAACGTGTGCCAAGAAAATCAGTCAAACAACAATCTATGCTACATCCGGTAATGCATTCAACGCAACGACGGGCAATATGTCTCTGAACAGGCCAATCCAGTATCAGCTGATGTCGTACTGCTATTCCAACAGCAGTTAGACATACAATTCCGTGGTTAAGACAAAGACTATCAGATAAAACACAAGCAAAAGCCCATTACTTTTGATTAGATTCTGAATGGACATTTCTGTCACCTGTATGTTTAATGAATGGGCATGTTTTATTAATGAACACAATGGAGTGTGTTTAAGTCATTTAGGCTTTGCTATGTCCCCTAAACAAATCTACAGTCATTTTAAGCATTAATTTATACTGCATTGAATGTTTTTGCACTGTCAGTCTGGATTACTGCACCTTACCTATCGTATTAATACTTTAGATATATTATTGTTGGTTATGATAGGATGCACTTCCTGTTCTCCTCTTCCCCTTTGTAAACTGGATCATCTTTACACATTGCACTGCTCCACATAAATTAACTTGCTTTATAGATACAAATTCTTTTGCCGAAGCTCAGAAAGAAAGAAATGTCCTAAAAAGACCATTTAAAGGCCACGACTTTGAAAGATGGCTAAATGAGATGGCAGAAGTTTCATATTTGATGGAAGTGAAGTGTAATGTCTGCGTGGAGGTACAGTATGTCGTGAAACTTCACGGCTTTGCATTCTATTACAGGTCTTCTATTTCGAACTCTTCCAGCTACATCAGTAATTTCCCTCACCAAAAAAAGTAAAACAATTTGAAACAGTGTGCCATTTTCATTTAGTGTAAGCTCTTTATATTATTGATATGCATTTGTTCCATTGTAGCGCAGTGTGATCATCTCTGTTGTCTTTTGCTGACATTTTGGGTCACTAGTTTTTCTTTCCTGGCATGTAGTAAACAAAAAAGTGCTTAACAACCAAAATAAAATAAAGTAATGTACATACAGTTGGCATTTCGCATGCTTCTCACTCCAGTTCTGTGCTCCAAGACATCCATCTGACCATGGAACAGCTTCCCATTTTGCCTCAGACCATTTTAAATGAGCTTTAGTCCAGCGAACACAGCAACTTTTCTGGGTCGTGTTCACATATGGCTTCTTCTTTGTAAAATCCAGCTTTTACTTGCATTTGTGGATTGCACGATAACCTGTTCCCCTACAGTAATGTCTGGGAGTGAATGACCTGAGCTAATGCAGTGATTTCCAGTCAAGAATCATGCCTGATTTGAATGCAGTGCCACCTGAGAACCCAAACATCATGACCTTTGTCCTTGTCCCTTGCACACAGAGATTCCTCATGATTCTCTGACTCTTTGGTGAGATCTCCAAAGTCTTTGTAATTTTACATCAAGGAACATTTTTTGCTCAAGTTGGTCTGAGACTAGTGAACCTCTACCCATCTTTACATCTCTAGAGTGCTTCTTTTATACTCAGTCACGTCACTGACCTGTTGCCAGTTAAACTAACTAGCTGTCAAATGCTCCTCCAGTTGTTTTTGATTGGTGCCAATTACTTCTCCAGCCTTTTTTGTTGCCTTGTGCAAATTTTTTTGACCTGCATGTTGAGAGCCTTGCTGCCATCAAATTCAAAATTCAATATTTTGCATGAAATGATAAAATATCTCAGTTTCTACACCTGGTATGTTGCTTATGCTCCATTGGGAATAAAGTATTTCATTCTGTTTTTATTTACATCCCAAGTCTTGCTTTGTCTCCATCAACAATCCTTCCTCTCAGACTTTAAGATCATTTTCTTGTTTTTGGCATTATGCATTTACAAGTGACTCCTCAAATTTTTTCTGAAGTCAATACTGGGCAAAGTTCAGCTTTTCATAGCACAAACCACTCGCCAAGTCGTGGTTTGTAGGATGCTTGAATAAATGCTCATAATTTACTCCCCACAACCCACACTCCTAATTGAATCATTTTTCTTCTAGAAGCCATAACTTGTTTATGATTTCTGTTCATAAGTCTATAAGAAAACCTGGAGCCTCTGCTGTGGATTTCACTTGAATCTGGGTTGTTCTAGGGATGAGGACAGCTGGAACTGTGATCCCTGCCGGCACCAGATTACAGATTCAGAAAACTAAAGGATTAGATTTCATCACAAGCATTATCATCACTGGTTACTGTAATCAGCCTTGAAGGAGGTCTTTGAAGGATGAAACCCTAATTCAATGATGTAAAATTCAAACTGGATGCTGCGTGATTCATGACACACTGATTCATGCACAACATCATTTCCATTTAATGCACTGCAAAAGGGCAGTCACAGCAATGAAAATTCAGTTGATGATTCAGTGTAATAACTGTGATTAATGATTTAATTGTCTTTTTCTACTCATTTTATGTCATGATACACTACCAGTCAAAAGCCTGAACACACTTTCTCTTTTGCTGGTTTTCCTTTATTTTTATTATTTTCACAGTTGTACATTAATACTGAACACTGACTGAAAACTGTTAAAGAACACATGTGGAATTACAACTGATTGGAGGCATGAGGAGGAGGGGGATCCCCAAACAGGACCCCCCTGCACTCAGAGACCTTTCAGCATGGTCAAGAATATCCATAACATTAGTTAATGTTGTTTTTCAAAGTGTAACTGGTTATCACAGTAGTCATTTTAGCAGACTGATAATACATAGACAGTCTCACAATATATTCAGCCTGTTGAAATGAATCTAAATGAATTATATTATTTATACTTATATAAAGATCTATCTCAAACCCGACAAATGAATATGGTTGAATACATAAACCTGTTTTGCGCTAACGGTGAAATCAAACATTATTATTCCTATATTTAGGCTACATGCAGATAGGTGACGTGATGATGCATTCACTTTATAAATTATGATGCATTGGTCTCTGCTACATGACAGTAGATAAGGTGCTTTTCTAAGTAAAAAGTATCAGTATTGGTATCGGCCTTTTTGGCCCTGTACTTACTATCTATTGGACCAAATTTTTCTGTATCGCCCACCTCTAACCTCTGCTGCAGAGGATAAGTTTATTGCAACTACTAGTCTCAGAAGCTGACAACTGACAGCACCCCAGGGAGTGTGTGCGACAGTGAAAAGACAGTGGGCTATTTTGTTTAACATGTAATTCCATACGTGTTCTTTCACAGTTGGGATGTTTTCTGTATTAATGTAAAATGTTGAAAATAATGAAAGCTTAAAAAAAAAAAAAAAAAAAATCACTGAAGGACATGGTGTGTCCAATCTTTTGACTGACATTGTTGTATAAGTCTAAAAATAGTTAATTTTTTACATACCAAACAGATGCTGGACAGGGTGACTATACCCCTCAAAGTAAGGGAAAATAAATGAAAATATCGGGGGGAAATAAAGCTAATGTGAAAATGAAAAATCAACTAGTCAGTAGTACAAGATTAATGCGCTTTTATACTTCAAACTAACTAGGAGTAACTACAATTAAAACTAAAAACTAGTGAAATTTCCAAAACTAGAATGACTCTCCTAATGAAGAAGAAGGGATGACAGATTTGTAGGCACTGACCACCAAAACTAATAAATAAAAATGCAGTTCTGTTTAGCAAAGGGCTTCTTACAAATCATCTAAATGTGCAGAGTATTCATTCATTCATCTTCTACCCCATAATCCTTGCAAAGCGTGGAGGGGTGCTAAAGCCTATCCCAGCTGGTTTAGGGCAAAGGCGGCGTACACCCTGGACAAGTCGTCAGTTCATTGCAGGGTTGACGTATACAGACAACAATTCACACTCACATTGGTAACTATGGACAATTTAGAGTAACCAGTTTATCAAAGTGCATGTTTTTGGCTGTGGGAGGAAGCTGGAGCAGCTGGAGAGAAATCACACAGACACGGGGAGAACATGCAAACTCCACACGGATGGGGGTCGAAGCCAGGACCCTCTCACTGTGATGTGCTTGTGCTAAACACTGCAAAACCATGCCTTCCAATTCGCAAGGTACAGTACATTATCAAGAAGAGACTGATAATGACAGATAATGTCTGAATTTAAAGAGGGGGAAAAAGGAGATCACCTACCTCTCAAAGTAGGTTTGAACAGACGAATCTCAAATATGGAAATTGTCACAATAAACGCAGCTGTTTGTACCAAGGTTACTAGAAATGTACATCCTGATTACAAAAAATAATTAAAACTTTGTGGGATTTTGTAACAATTGTAACAGACTAAACTACAACTACTTCTCAGACACAAGAATCGGTGTTCCTGTTGTATTCCATTTATCATGATGTCATTTATTCTGCTTCAATTTATAGTTTCCTTAATTTTCCTTCCATAACTCCAGTTTCTTTGTTCTTTTTTTTTTTTTTTGTCCTGTCTCCTCGGATGAAGCATGCCTTCTACTTTTTCATCTGTCTGGCTTATTCTTTTATTCTTGCTGCCAGTGTGTCCTTTCGCTGTCCATTTCTGGTTCATCTAAATTTGGGAGGCTTTTATTTTATTCAGCGTTTATTTTCTTTCCACCGTGATGGTTTGTTTCTTGTCTTCTGTGCATGAGGTTACATGATATAACAGGTTTGCGGGCGAAGATGTTAAAAGCTCGGGAGTGGGTGCAGACAGTCGGTACAGCAGCACTTTCACTGATCAAATTTTCATTAAAAGATCAGGTCTCTTTGAAAAGAAAAGTAAAAAAAAGCCAGGAAGTCAGGATGTCAGTCACAGAAGTAGAGTCCCGCTAAAAAATAGATTTGTTCGGCTATATTTTTAGTGCGTGTAGGACGGTGCGAAGATGGTCTCCTGCCTCTAAGCAATGTTTTCACTTCAGTAAAACAAGAATCAAGGACTGAAAGGTTGAATAGTTTCTAAGGTCGAAGTAAAATGTTATAGTTGTGTATGTGATTATTAATCTATTCATCAGACAAACTCTCTTTGGATTTTGGGGGATGAACTTCTTCTCAGCTGCTGTTGCCTTTATTGACACTCCAAACAGGGAGTTACATAATCCCAGAGTACTGTTCAATTAGTCCGTTTTATCATGAAATGTCAGGCTGCAGTACACGGCTGGAGTACATGACACCTTGGCTTGTTGTAAAAGCTTTTATCATGAGTGTTTTTCCCAAAAATACTCATTTTGAAGTTTATTATTTTGGCTGTAGCTTTGCATGTAAATCAAGGACAATGGAGTGTTGTTAAGCATCAGACTGGAGCTCAAATTAAAAAAAAAAAAAAGTTGCATTGCAGAATGTTGTAAAACTTTAAATCTCACGTTGTTTCTTCGCTTGACCAAAAACACTGGATTGTCAAGTGTACTAGTAAAGTGTACTTCCTGCTTCTCTATCCAAATCACTTGTACAAATTGCAAAATTAGATAAAAACTGGCATCAAGATTTTCTTTTGGAGATTATGGATTTTGCACATCTACCTGTTGGTCCCTTAAACCCAGTATTGCCCTTTAGTGAACAACCCATCCATACTTCATCACATATTGATGTGCTGAGAGCTCAATCTCGTCAATAAGTGACCATGTGATGCTATGTCTGCAGCTTGCTAGTAAGCAAGAGTAGGAGTGGTTATGGCAGAGCACCAAACACATGGATTGTCATGTGGGAGACTAGGGATTGAATGTATTTTTGTGAACCCCCCTCCCCCCATATTGCAGCTCTCTGCATCAGTGCATGACATCTGGAGAGTGAGAATGTGTTGTAGTAGAAGAATGTGGGAAAATATAGACTACCACTTCTTCAAAGGCTGATAAAATAATGATAATATGGACCACGGTAAAGCATATACAGTAACTGATTAATTGGGAATTAATTTGCTTGAAAGGCCCATCCCTAGTTACAAATACTTGTAACTAGGGATGTTTGTAGGTAGCCAAACCAAACCTGTCTCGAAAACTGACGAGATGGAGATGTGACATGTGTGACACATGGCCAAAATTCAAGTAATATGGTTGCAACTGTTTTGACCTGTCATGCCTTGTCTTTTGCAGGTAGAGTCACGGTCAAAGAGGAGTCGTGCTACTTATCTCGAAAAACGACAGGATGGATCATTTAAGTGGTCGATAACAATGGCAATTTTCAAGTAAAATGGTTGAGCCACTTTCAAGGCATCACTACACCCCAGATATGTAGACACATGCAATGCAGGTGACACAATATCCGCCTTTTTCAGCAAGCATTCTGCCTGCCTTTAGTTTACAAAACATATGGCTAATCACTCAAATGGTGGCGATCCTATACAGTTTTAATGAAAGATACCAGGAGCAAACTTTTAAAGCCTCCTTTTTGAATGTAGAGAAAGTTTACATGTAAAGTTAAGGGCTTTTTCTTTGACTTTGTATGACTTAGAGCTATATTCATCCCATTGCAGTTCACATTTTTCCCAGACAGAATTGCTGAATGTTACTCCTCTTCGTTTCCCTCTGAGCACCGAGCTAAAACATCCAGTCTTCTCCAAACACAGTCACTCAGTGCCTTGCGAGCAGCACCGGCAGCAGGAGCATTCAGTCATTCTGTCCTTCATGATCCTTGGAGGCCGCCCATTAGCCATCCGCCTTCCTCATCCATTCTTAAAGGAACCCTGACCTGGACTTGAGGTAGGGGGACATCTCGAGGCTAAGATGAAAGCTTTGAGCTGACTTGACTTCCATAAAATTGAAAATGGACTTCAAGTGACAATTGAGAAATGATGAAAAGTCACTGCTTGCTTTGGATGTTGTGGGGATTCAGACGATGAGCGAGATACTACCTCCCACTGAGCATCTATTGTTGATGATGGTAATTAAGATGAAAACATGAAGATAAATCCTGCTCTGAAGCACAGGTTTGCCGAAATCTTACATGTACAGTGGGGACAATAAGTATTGGGAAATGTAAAAATGTGCAGGTTCACCCATTTAAAAAGATAAGAGAGGTTTGTAATTTTCATCATAGGTTCACATCAAGCTTGAGAGACAGAATGTA
>JAQQAE010022585.1:0-10223 GCA_029823295.1 Pseudamia nigra | reverse complement strand
TTTCTCTCCAACCAGTCACTAAAGCAGGTGATTTCACTGATTAGCTCCTCCCCTCAATTTGAAGGAGTGCTGATCAGAGAAAACCTGCAGGGTCTTGGCCCTCCATGGTATGAGTTTGACACCCTGCCTTATACAGTCAATGCTGCTTTTTCTCAGTTCAAAAGCACAGGAGCAAGGATAGAAATACAGAGTGGGGAACTCAATGGTCACTCCAAGGTTGAGTTTGCATCACAGTTGACTGGCCTTGGCTGTTAAGAGTGTATAAAAATAGTGAACAGAGCCAACGTGATGTCAACCACTGGTGTATGAACGGCTGTTGTGAAGTCTGGAGATTACATTTGGGTCACCAGCTGGGTTTTCTGGAGCCAAAAGGGACCATATTTGGACAAGAGGGTGGAACTGGGGAGAAGCATACAAGAGGAGAAACAACAACCACACTGCTCACTGTTATGACTGCCACCTTGGAATAGCAGTTGCTCAGTTAACAGCAATGTCAACTTTGCGTGCAGTGCCAAGGTGTGATCCCTGTACCTCTACATTATAGGACATAAGTTGAGGGAAAAAATTCATTACAATCAATGGCAAGAGGAGAGCAGCAGTTGGTTATAAAACTAATGGTGTGAAAATATATAATTATATAGACTATCAACATAAGGAATGTCACCATAACTTTGTCTCTCCATATTCTGTTCACTGGATGCCACTTCAAAATAAATAAACCTATAATAATTTTCACTTTATTCTTCAAGAACAGGGAAAAATCAAAAGATTAAATGGCCAATTTGGTGTCGCTGACATACACTACAAGTCAAAGGTTTGCACACCTTCCCTTTCAGTGCTTTTCATTATTTCTGTTATTTTCAATGTTGGACATTAATATTGAATACATCCCATCTGTGAAAGAACACAGATGACACTGTGTTAACATCCTGGGACATGTGTTATATTTTTAAATTGTCCACAGTAGCCACATTTAGCTTTGATGACAGCATTGCATTCTCTCATATATTCAACCCAGAATGGTTTTCAAATCGCAGCTGTGCCCTTTCAAGAGTTAATTTGTTTCATTTCATGCATTCTTAATGTGGTTAAGACCATCAGTTGTCCTGTGCAGAGACAGGGTATATACAATAGTCCTATTAGTGCCACTACAACTACTGTACTAATGCATAAATGGCAAAAAAAAAGGTAAGTAAAGAGGAAAAACATTGTGACATTAAGAAATGAAGCTCAGTCAATATGAAAACTCTTGAATGTTGAACGTGTCCCTAAGTGCAGTCGCCAAAATCGTCCCAATGAAACCGCCTCTCATGACACATTCAAAATTATTGATATTTTTTGATTTTTTTTTTGCAATAGTCCACAAACTAATGTTTAAGATTGTTCCTGCTGCACTTTAAAGGTGCTGCCTATGATGTTGGCATGGCAAACTAGCTAGTAGCCAATTGTTTGTGGCAGACCAATATAGATGATTAAACAGGTGACCTACAGTACCAGTCAACTTGACTTACAGTCTCACAGTTGTCAACCTGGAATGTTTGTTCTTTTTCTCCCCATACCAGATGTTGCAGGCATCTGGAATGCAGGCTGTCTCTCCTCCGTCGCCCTGTGGTTAAATAAGCTACAGATGCTAGCTTAACTCTGTGAGTAGTGCATGAGCTCGTGCACCTATAAGGTTGGAAGCTGTGTTGACTAGCAGGTCACCTGCCCAAATATTACCACAGACCACTATTCCCGATGAGTTATGAGTGAGAAACAATGAGTTTGCCAAAATCGCAGTTAGCACCTTTAAGCATACATGTAAATATGCAACTTAAGAGAGTGATTTAGTTTAGTTTAATTTATTTGAATCGTCCCTTAAATACACTGAGATCTAAACACAAACCAACAACAGCCACTTCTTTTACTTTCTTTTATAATAACGACCAAAAAGTTGCAGGTAGAAGCCTTTGCTTATTACACCCATCCTTTTTGCATACATTAATGTAGTTAAGATTTATACACTGAAAATGACAAATATGAAATAGATAAAATAGTCATACTCTGTATATTTTTGTTTGTTTTAAACCAGTGGTTTGTGAGTTTGATCATATCTACATTGTGCTCCCTGAAAACCTTTAAGCAGTATTTTTGGTCTTTTTTTTCTGTCCATTTTGTTTAGTTCCTTAGTTTTTTGTTCAATGTTGTTCATTTTCTTGACTGTTTGTTCCATTTTTGTTTGTTTCATGGATTTTTTTTGTCCATGTAATTTTCATTTTGCATGCTGAATTTTATTTTCATTCCTTTTTATTCACTGTGGTTTGTGTTGCTGCATATTTTATTCACTGTTCATTTTTTCCCTCAGTTTGTTTCATTTTTTGGCTGTTTATTTTTCATTCCTTTTTAATTTTGTTGATTATTTTGTTCAGATTATTGACTATTTTTAAAAATTGTTGCTTATTTTTTAGATAAAATTGGTCATTTTCTGACCTGTTTACAAGCATATGAAGAAAAAGAACCAACCGAAGCCACAGAAAACAATGTTTGATGCTTAAATTTTCCACAACAATTCTGAGATGCCTGATTGAAAATGTCCTCCTGCAGTTTTCAAATCAAATCTATACTCTTTGCCTATAGAAAATGCTGTTTTTCAGGACAAGAAGATGTTGCTTGCTCAAATTTAATGCAACACAGAGAACCAAAACAAGCCACAAAGATTGAAATGGACACTAAAACGTTCCTTCATCTTCTGACAGTCCACCTACTGCTCCCACTGTTTTCTCTCCTGAACACACACACACACAAACATCACGTGACATTCGGGTTCATAATGAGGGGTGTTGAGTGGGTAGATTGCTGTTTCCATCGATTGGACAGTCAACAGTGGAGATGCGTTCAATAATTTATGCTAATAACGGGCGCCGCTAAACCCCTTTATCCCACTTGAACAGGACTGTCTCTTCGCGTTCGCCTTCGTCTCCTGTCCTCTGGCTCCCACTCAGGTTGATTTGAATTTTTCAGAGACCATGTCCTTGCGTATTATTGCAAAAAAAAAGTCTTTGAGGAAGAGAAGAAAGAGTAGGAGTGCGGCTTTGTGAATGTGTGTTTGCAAATGTACAAAAGTCCTTGTTGCGCATGTGCGAGTGGGTGTCTGTGAGCCTACACTGTTTGAGTGTGTGTGCAGGCCCTCGGGGGAGTTTTACTCAGTGCACTGACACAGCCCTCCACTCTTAAACAGGAACATTATTGCAGATTAAACAAAAGGACACACTTAACACACTTTCTTCCTCCCATGCACACACACACATTTCCTGACACTTTCTTGATGCGCCTTTCTGTATTATAAAAACTAGTTAGAGCAAGGAAGGCTGACAAAACACCCAGGCCCCCCTGGAGAGGAGCAGAAGAGAGGCAGGAATGAAGAGGAGGAGAAGAAATTTTGGTGATGTTAATTGCAAAGCTTGCTAGGCCTTTTTTCAGTCGTCAGTGCCCTATTAGCATGTCATTATAAAGCCAGACAGTGTTTGACAGACAACCTGCATGGGTGCAATTACTTTCAGAGAGTATGTGTTTGTACATGTTGTACAGACAGACATTACTGGTGTTTACAGTGTATTAAGATGAGATAAGTATTGATCGGAATTTGTCTATATCTGATTGCGACAAATACAACCACCATACACTGCTCAAGATCACAATAGAGATCTGCCTCACTTACTACAGTCAGTGAGGCGAGACATAGAATTTCATTGATCCCCTTTAAATTTTGCCATCATATACAAATGTGATCTTTGATCATTTGAGACAATTTACAAGCGAAGAAATTTGTTTTGCGTAAAAAGGCTCAGTGGGTTTCATTTCCGTCTCATGTGAGGTATATTACCAATGCCAAAATGGCCACTACCTCAACAAATTGAACCTGTTTCTCTGAGAATAAAGTAGTGTACGAGGTGGAAGTCATTTTGTGTCTGTTCATGCTGAGCTGCAGACACTTTTCGGCAGCTTTGGACAAGTTATGGAGAGAGGAAGCTGATAACTCAACAGTTTACAACAAATTTCTTCACTTGCAAAACTTGTTTTTGTCATTCATAAATGTGTAAATGGTAGAATAATTCAGTCAAGCTCAAGGATTTTTTTATAAACAGGTTTTGACAGAAAATACTGCCATTCATCCCCATGGAAACCTGCTCACTGGTAATGAAGCGATACACATTTCAACTTTCATGTTACATCTGTGTTATGCAGCCCACTGCACAAGTGTAATAGGGTTGAGGCACGCGTGTACTACTGCTTCACCCACTCCTTTGCACATGGCCACTCACACTGTTCAGTGCACTTGATATCACACTGAGAATTTTGTCGGTTTACATTACAAACATTTCAAAACTCCATGTAATAAAAATTGATCATATAAACAGTCATTTCTGCCGTGTTTTGCAGCTGTCAGTTTTACAGACACCTCTTTCGTCATTGTGGTAGATGTGGACAATGCTTTCTGGATGTAGTACTGGTGAATGGCCACTAGGGGTATCAGCTTCAAGCTGGAGAGCTAGTCTGCGTTCCTGTTCTTATGATGCTTCCATGGTCAGTATCCAAAACTGGAAACTGTAAATAGCAACACCAAAGTTTTCTAATTTTACATTTATTTTAAACATACTGTTCATTAGTATGGGAAATCACATTGGTTAATAATAAGGATGGTTCAAAGATCAAACAGTAGGGGCAAGTTTTGAAATCTCTTTAGAGTTTATTAACAAAGTGGCTAATTGCTAATTTACTGATCTTGTAAAGTGGTAAATGTCACCAAATATTTAATTTATTTAAGAAATAAAGTAGAAGCTCTAACAGTCTCAGCAGGTGAGAGAGTTGTCAATTAAAGTTGTAGTGCATAGGATTTAGAGGCGTCTTGTGGTGAACTTGCAGATTGCAACTGACTCACTACCCTTAAACTCACCCTATCTATCCACGTGGGCTTAGATGACAATATAGAGATTTTGTTCAGATTGTTCTTTCTAATCTCTAGTTGAAACATTTGCATTGTGTGGAACTCATCAAGATAACAACAACTATGTGATTCCTATTTGTAGGTATACATACACAAATAAAAATATAATTATGCATGTTATGTTCCTTTTTTCCAATACACCAGGCTAAATCCTACACACTGGACCTTGAAACCAGTCATAGCTTAACATGGCAGCTGTCAAGACCTTCCCTATTCAACTTAATATATGATCTATTTAGCAAAACATTACCAGAGGATCCAAATATAACAAAACATACCAGAATGACCCATTAAAAAGCAATGACTGACTTTTTAATTTCAGAAAAAAGTTCAGCGTTGACCTATAGAGCCAGGTTTTCTTTTTGGAGCCGGCATCTAGTCGCTGTTAAAAGTATTACACTATAAAATAATGGCTTTACAATATTAGTATGACATTATCATGCTACCCTTTACAGGTTTGTGTGAAATTTGGATGAAAATGGCGAATTCTTGCGTTTTTGACCACATTTTTGAGTATGTGAGTATGAGTTGCTAGTTTTCTTTTATCCAGTCAGTTCAGTTAAACTTACAGTAACAAACCATCAACACCTCAAAAAGTGTGACAATGGAGTCCATGAGTGTTTTATGTTTGTTTTTAACCAACCCTGAAAATAGCCACAGCTATTTGCTGGGTATAAGGAGACATACGTCTGCTGTCTTCATAAAAATACAGTGGGTGTGCTGGGAGCTAATTTAGGTTGATGCATCCAGCGGGGGTGTGGTGATGGCTTGTCAACTATGTGTCCCAAAGGCAGAGTGGTACCATTTATTTTGGGTCATTGTTGTGTTTACCGCTCTGCCAATTAATAACTAATTGCCCGCTGGAGGAATCGCCCTTCAACCTTCAGGATATGTATTCTAAATCATGACCAGTGAACTGATGTTGGCACACATCCCTGTCAGGAATGAGGAGGCTAATGTGTGTCTTGTCACCAAAATGAATGGAAATGAGTGCAGAATGAGTGCAGCCCCTATACAACACATTTAAGATGACAGATAGATGTACTTGCAGTAATGGCTGAAACTGTTGTGCTCTCATTACATAGCAATTTAACCATAACATATAGTGATATTTAACTTTCAAGGCTTATGATTTTGGCACCTTATTAACAAAATTTATATAAACAGAATCGAATTACTGAGAAATATTCTGTCCACATAAGCAGTCACTTCTACCTTATCGTAGTATCCTTATGTTAAACTGTGTTAACACTGCAGACACTGTCATAGAGGGTGAAAAATAATCCCATTCCAATAAGAGTGTTAGCAGCAGTGGAAAATGTTAGTAGACAAACACTCATGCAATGGTCCTTCGACACCATGGGAAGTATGCTGACTCAAGATTTGAGGACCAGGTGTAAAGCAAATACTTTGACCTGATACTTGGCTGCAAAAATAACCAGTAATTCTGCATTTACTCAGGTGCTGTACTGTATAAAGGTGCTTTCCAGTTACATTTTCCATATTCTTCCTGTCCAGATAAATCCACATCTCTAAAAGTAATTTTGAATATTTGTGATAAACTGGACAACTCATAAGGTGGACTTCCAACCAAATGTTTTCATATGTTGTGAAGGTTTCTACTCAATACTGTTATGTAAACACTAACAGCTGGTTCGTCATCACTATCGTGGTTTAATACACTGTGTTATACACTCACCAGCCTACAAGGTACACCTTGCTCCTAGCTATTATAAGATGGTACACTGTGGTCATAACAGATCTGCATGACCTGCGGCAATACTCCTGTAGGCTGTGGCGTCTTTTATAGTCAGACTGTCATTTGCTTTTTTTAGTAACACAACTCTGGTTTTACACCACAAGACACAAGATGTGGCCCATTTCCATTTCCGTCTAATAATCTTTTGGTTTATCCCAATGGGCAATGACTTGGGCTGTGCGGCGAAGTCGATGCAGAAGTACCTTAAGGTTGTAATACTGCGGATGGCCACTGGGACACCAAGTGAAGTGAGTACAATTTTTGTCATGAGTCATCATCATCTCACATGTTTTATTTTGACCCTCTAATAAGTGATCTGGAGGCTGATCTTTAACTTGTTGTTCTGTTATGAAGATATTATGACAAATCTTTGCCATGGTGAGGTTTGATTGACAGGTCCCAATGGTAACATGACTTGCCAGCAGAGTCAGACTGAGTCAGACCTTCATATCTATTTATTCAATAGAGCATAATTTTACCTGAGATATGCTTTACTGCTGTTGTGGGTGTTTACACTAACAACACTGTAATATGACTTTGTTTGGGAATGCTTGGTGAAATTTTATCATGTCAGTACACTAGGGGTTAGCATTAGCATACCCATAACACACATAACATACGATTTTCCTGTAGCTCCACTGTCAGTTATCCAAATATGGTCACATTCTTTTTGGGCTCCAAAATGTCATCCAGGAAGAGATAACCTGATTGGCCTAAAATAGCTGTTTAAAAACCAGTGGGTGATATCACAGTCACTTTGTCCACTAATATAAAAAGTCAATGGTTTTTCCAGCATCATATTCTGGGACTGTCTGGGCATGTCCGGGGCCTGAATAGATCCCAATAATAAATTTTTTTCACAATTATATTTTGGCTTCACCACACTGCACTTTTATAAACCATTATTAAAAGGCTAGAATGTAACACAGCAAAGTTTAATTGCTGATCACACTTTTGTGTGAAATTGTACCTTGTTTCTATCATCCTGTGCAGAATTCCTCAGAAAACATCATGTATCCTGCAATGTGTCACATCAGCTGATTTATCCTTTATGTAAGCATGATCAACCTGACAGATCTTACAGATCCACCAAATAATTGGAGCAGAAGACAAACACAAAAGATGGGTTAGAGAAGCAAAATCAGGAAGTGTTCTCACACAGTGGGGGGCGTGGCCAACCTGGTGGATCTGTCAGATCTGTCAGGTCAATCACACCTATGAAAAGGATAAATCAGTTGATGTGATGACGTCAGCTGATATTTTCTGAGGAAGACTGCAGTAGACAGTCGAAATGTGAAAAGTATGAGAACAGTTATACGCTTTTGTCTGAACAAAAGAACAAGAAACAATCTATGTACTGTATAAAGATCTCATAGAATATTGTGCTGCTGTAGCTTAAACTACGCAACAACACATAAAATTGTTTCAACAAGGTCCACCCAAAAACATCTACAACAGTAAAATGCAACATAAACATTAATGCAGCAGTAAAATGAGTCAGATGACATCATATACAATAATAAAATACTGACAGGAACCACTGTACTACACAGTGACTAATTTGACTTTTAAGCCTGTATTTGTCCATACTGTACTTTCACTACAGAAAGGCTCTTATTGCACAAACTTTACCTGTGGAAAATTTTCACACTCTAGTATTTGCACTTTTACTTCTTCCACTACTGCAGGCTTGAACCAAAAATACAACCCTGTATGTACAGGTAAATAAGAGCACATACTCCAGTGTCTGTGTGGAGGTGTAAACCTGTTGTGGTTACACTCTTTCACAGTGCAGGAAAGACGAAAACAGCAGTCACCATGAGAACATCAGCAGCCTGGATAGTGCTACAGCCCTGCAGAGAAATATATGTGTCACAAATTATATGTCAGTGCCATAGACAGAAAAGGCAAGCACAAATTAAAATGAAGAATCACTGCTTGTTGTTCTGTCTAGGCATAGTGACAAACCTGATGTCGAGGGAGTATTAGAGTTAAGGACAGAGCCATACAGCTTTAGGGAAATTACAGTTTGAATGATTTTACTGCTATGCATGACATCATCTTTATGTCAAAAAAAGCCTAGTTGCAACAGATGTCAATGCCTGCAGAGAATGAAGAAATGGCATCAACAAGGTTGATATCATAATATCACTACAAAAAGACTGAGAAGGAGATAGCAAAGAGACAGAAAAACATTGTAGACTGCTTGAAATGCATACCTTTGGATTAAGGTCATCGCAAAGACACAGCTCTGCAGGCTGAATGGACAAACAACACATCAGGTTTAATTCCTCAGACATACCCGAAGCCAAGTAATATACTAACACCATTAAACACAGGAACAGGCAAAATCTATAGAAAATGACCATCTTTATGAACTACAATATAACTGAATAAGTGAAGAGAGTGGGTGTTTTGGTGCAACCAATCTGAATAGGAATCCTGAATGAGCAGGATGCTTTGGCCTTGGTAACACATGGCCAGAGCTGAGTGTGAGAAACTACAGCAGACAAGAACACAATGAACACAGAGGATGGCTTTAAACTCATTCAGACTAAAATCAGAATCTTAATCATTTTTTTTTCTTTTTTTAAATCACAAAAGAAACAAATCTCTGTTACTAAGCAACAGAAATGGTGATGAAGGACTGACATCAAGGACTGAGGTCTATTATCATTAACAGTAACACATAATAAATACAATATTTATTCTTCAAAGTCTTTTGAACAGAGTAACAGTGAGTGTTTCCAAAATGGCAAAGGTTGGATTTTCATGGCAACTTCATCTCACTGCAACAAAGTGGATGAATGGCACTACTCAGGATTCAGAAAGGGTTTGAGAGGCTAGCTTCATGTGTTTCTGGGAGACACATGGCTCAACAGAGATTGCCCAGACTTCTCTGTTGAAATGCCTGTATACAACCATAGTTTGGCTGGACAGAGATGTGAAAAAGACTGGAAAGAGGAGCACCTGCAGTGGACGACTAACATCACTACGCTTCAGGACTGAACGTTACAGGAGATCCTTCATCCTCACCACCATCAGACTGTTCAACAACACAACTGATGACAGGCTGAAGACTGTGAAGACTGAAGACATCTTAAGGATATAATCCTTAATGCCCAGAAACTTATTCTATTCTATTCTCTTTTAGGGGCTTGGATTCAGTGGATGTGCAACCAACGAGTCTGCTTGCTGTATGACTTGCTATCAGCAGAAATCTTTGTGGAACCATATTGTGAATCTTAGACTTTGGTTTATACCTTAATACAAGTGGGAAATCCAGGGTCTGCTACTCCCTGGTTACATCAAGGGTCTAAAAAATTAACTGTGCCATCCTGTAGAGCAGCAACTTGATCTGTCACATTATACCAGTGCTTCTCAAATAGTGGGGCGCGCCCCCGGGCGCGTTTGACCTCGGGGAACATGCTTTTTTATTTTTTTATTTTGATTTTTTTACTGTCCTAGAATAAAGTGCAA
>JAQQAE010022584.1:0-10223 GCA_029823295.1 Pseudamia nigra | reverse complement strand
GTGGGTCACTATCGGTAGTTTCTTGTGTGTCCAGCTTCGTAGGTTGATCGTTGAAATTAAATTTGTTGTTTCTGGAGAACATCGTGGTTTTTTTTGTAGGGAATCTTTTTTTTTTTTGTTTCTCAAACAAATGTTTGGGCCTGAAAACAGTTTTTCCATAAGAATCTACTTTGCGGATTTCGCCTATGGCGGGTTATTTTTAGAACGTAACCCCTGCGATAAACGAGGGACCACTGTACTTTTAAGTTTGCATTATTCACTTTTTAAAAGCATCATTTGTTTCCATTAAGATACTGTACTGCTGAATTATGACAAACTCACATTTTGACTTGAACACTTAATATTGTCAATTTTGCTCATTTTCTCAGCCACTAAAGTCAGTGGGGAAACAAAGGTGAAAATGGTCTTTTCTGCTTCCAGTTTGATTTAATAACCTGTACAACTATAAAGGTCTCATGTCATTTAAATCGATGCTGTGTAATATGATATATATACACACACACACATCTATATCTACATGCTTTTTTGTTAAAAAAAAATTGTCAAACTGATGAAGTTAGTTTATTATTTAAGCAGTGCACCTTTGCCCACAACATAATGTGAAAAGGTTAAATATATTTGTCTGTACCTTCATGTCAATTCCACCAACAAAGAGGGCACTGGGAGTGAGTTTGCCCTCAGGGAGAATGTAGCCATTTGATAACCTCAGAGAAGCTGTAGTCTGAGTAGTGCTCCTCAGTTTGTGGAGATCCTTTCAAAAAAGAACATGGACATGCATCAGCTGCATCATATTAGTAGTAGTATTAGCATTTTCATAACTCAGTTAAATCAAGAATCTTTCTTAATGGCGTTAGCGTGGGGAAACTAGGTAGGTTTGACCTTGTTCAGCTACGTGGCGCTATTTCTACTTTCTTCCACTTTGTAAACTTCAGATAAACGCTTCAGAAAACGTCTTTAGGTCTGACAGATGACACACACAAACGTTATAATCAGGTTTTAATCAATAATCCTCAGTTACTGTAGTCAAACCTAAAGCATGTACAGCAAACCACGACTTCGGCAGGCGATGGACGGTGTCACGGGGAAAGTTACCGCCAACAAAACGCCGAGGAGGAAGGTGCGAATGATGGTAGTTACTTTGAAATCAGAAATAAGAAATGATTCTGCTTTTACTAATGTCGCAGCGACACTTACCGCGCCTTTTTTCAGGCCTCGACCACAGCCTCGAAACAAAAGTACGTACTGTATCTGGCCAATTAACGCTAGCACAACGCATTCGCTAGCAAAATCGTTAAGCGCTGATAAAAGTATTCAGTTAAACATGGATTTTAAATCGCTACATCTATATCAATAGCGTGAGGTGCACATAAAAGTTTCACCAAAACTTACCATTTCTAAAATAATTAAAAGTAAAAAATTAGCTGGACACTGTGCAACTTCTGCCCAGCAACCACGACCTCACATCAACGGAGGCCACGCCCAGTCACATGACCGAAGTGGCAACCAATCAAATGTTAGTTTACACGTCTCTCAACCATCACGTTCAAAATCGTAACACTACACCGCTTTTAAATTATTAATTTTACTGATGTATTTTTACATTAATGTATTTGATCATATTTTTGCCGCGATAGCAGTTTCAGTGCTTGGAGTATCATTGAAGAGAAAATGTGTTTACGTAATTCAAGAGTACCGGTAGCTGCTAAGAAATGCCACTAAATGGAACGTAGTTTGTGTTTGTCATTAAGTCCGTGCTTCTGTCAATAATTACTCCCAGTTTCAGCTTTATCTCCTCTGTCATGTTTACATAATTTACTTGGAGAACAGCTATACTTTATAACAAAACGTCTGTGACGTGATTTGTTTCTAAATTGTTCAGTTTCTGAGTAATAAATTGTGTTGTGTAGCTTTCTAATCACCATGCTGCGTTACTTCGTCAGTGTTTTAACATGATTTGAACTCTCCATACTGCCTGTATTAAGTTCTTTGACTTAGCTTTCAACAGTTACTTTACTTTTCAGGGCTGGTACATATGGAGCCAAATCCATTTAATCCTACTGACTGGCACAGACCCCTGAGGTACATTACAGGCTACTACTTGCCAGTACTTAGTATTTCCAGTTTTTTAAACATCACTTTGCCCCTGATGACATCTATTTTTTTATAATTCTGTTTTAATTAGTGCTTTTTAGAAATACCAGTATGCCAAAAACATCTAATTAACCTACAGTTTAGTACTTAATGGGACAGTGTTTAATTAAGTCAGTAGTAGACCTTAATCCAGAATACTTAATCATGACTTTAAAAGTGGATTTCTGTAACACAGTTTAAGAGTGTTTCTCAAAAGCGAGAAAGGATCCTTCCAAGGGCTCATTTGCATAAATCTGCATCATCAGGTCTTGCCAACAAGTTGAGGATCCTCCAGAGGACCGAGTCCTTCATTTAGAGAACATTCTGAGAATCCGTCTGTGGATCTTCTTTGGCCTTTGAGCTCCCACAGTCGTCTGTATGCTTTTTAAAAACATCTCTAAATTAAAAGGAGCTACTCAGACAGACTGTAATATGGTCAGAATATAATTAGATAATGTCTTTAATCAAGGAACGTCAAGGTGACAATATATAGAGCATAACATATAAAGGAAATTAAATGTGCTTATACAGTATATAACATAAATAAATGAAACACTGAGAGAAAAGAAAGCATAGAAAGCATACAATCATAATAAAGGGGATTAATGTAATCAAAGTATTATTAAAATGAGTAAAAAAAAGCACAGTACTCTAGACTCAAATAATAACCCATACAGTCCAATAAAAATAAATGAATGGTTCAATCAATACACATTATCAGAGAATTTATTTACTGGATTTTAAAATGTCTGTATTTCAAGTTAATTCAATCTCAGTTTGTTCAATGTTGGACAGAAAAGATAAAACAATGTTTCATATCTATGATTGTTGTTGTAAAAATGTTGATTAGCACTCTACTAATACTTATGTCATGTGTGTCATTCAACCACTGAATTGGAGGGTTTTAGACTGTTCCATTCATGGCTGGACTCGTTCGTAGTCTAGAAAGGAAGTGATTATGAGGATCTTTGCATTTGGGAAACACCTATGGATTAAGAACTGAGGACTAAGTCCTGGACTGTGGACTGAAGAACTAAACTAGACTGGACAGAAGTTACTGTATGTGTAAAGCATCAAAATGAGTCATAGAGGACTCATACTGACCCAGAAAAGCAAATCTACAGAAAACAATGGCAAACAAAAATACTGATCAGGGCACCTTAAGTTAGAGGTTCACCGATGGCAAGCTAGTACATCGTCCTGGGTGAGGGCTGACACTGGCCAAGGCTGTGATACTTGAGCACTTTGGTTTTTATGCACCCAAAGTAAAGATTTCCTACTGGTCCAGAATAGATTAATCAGTATGCACTGTTAGTTCTTCTGATACTATAAACTGCCTTTCTCAAATCAGATCATAGAACTATTTTAAATGATCTATTATTTTATTTGTTTGACCTGTTTTTTGTGGGTTATGTTGCTCTCTTTCTTTATCATTTTCTGCATTTCTCAGCACAGTAAATCAGGACAAAAGTCTACACTCTTACAAATATGATTACCTCTTAGATTAAAGATTAATTTACATAAAATCCATTTTTGCAGTTAGAGTGTGGTGGAGTAAAAAGTACAATATCCCAAGGAGATGCCAAGTTTATTTGTGGGTACTGAGTTGAAAAAGCAACTCAGCTACTTGGACATAATTGCATTGAAATTGAGTTGCTGGTGTTTCAGTGTTTGATCGAGTGAGAAGAGTGACATCTGCTGGTTTTTACTGCAAACTGCATTTGAATCAAGTTGAAGAAAGGACTTTGAATTGTATATGGACCCTGATCACATGGACCACATATCACAGTAGTGATTTAATTTGGTTAGAAACCTGTCAAATCAGAACAAAGTGCTGTGATCAGAATTATTTTTAACCAGAGCAAAAGGTGTTGTGTTTGGTTACATTAGTTTAAGTTACCTTTATTGTCATATATACGCAACCAGTCAAAAGTTTTAAAACAAGCCAATTTTTCCAGTTTTTTTTATAAAATTTGAGCAGTACAAGTTCAATAAATAGCTTAAAATGGTACAAAGGTAAGTGCTGAACTGCCAGAGGTTAAAAAAAAGGTAAGGTTACCCAAAACTGAAAAAGAATGTACATTTACAAATGTACAAAAAGGCCTTTTTAGGGAACAAGAAATGGGTTAACAACTTATAGCTGTTCTGCACAAACGGAGGTTGATCAAGCCTTAAATATGACAGCATCATTTAAAAACTGATCTACTGCTGATATGGATACGGATTTTGTTGATTCAACAGATTTATAGATTGTTAAATTTCTTGATGGTTAGAAAAGCACACAGTATTGAAATAATAATACTTTTCCCCAAACATATGGGTCCATCTTGGTTGTACTTCTTGGTTGTACATCTTGGTTGTATGATAAAACGCTGGAAACTACTTTTACATGTTATAAACTTACATTATTATTTAATTAATGTTTTAGTTATGATCCAGTGTTCAGTCTACAGTACGTCATGTTCTGAAGCTTCTTTTTAAAAATAATTGTTTAATCTCCATTTTTGTACATATTATGTTTCACACAAATGTTATATGTAGATTTGGCTACCAAAAAAACTCAGCTTTTTATTTTGTTGAGAATGGTCAAAAGGGTCTTGAAAAGCATTAATTTAATAGAATTATTTATAGATGCTATTTATAAATAATCTTGATCTCTGCTATGGCTGGCCAACAAAATATTTATGATTATTATCATGATGTAAATTTCTATTGTGATTATTTTGTTTATTGTGATATGCATTATTTCTTCTTGTAAAGCTTCATTTTCTTCACATCATTCTCAGATACATCACTCTACTCAACAGTCTTTCCATCCTGTTGACCAAAAACTCAGTGCGTTTTTGTCTCGAGGTGTTATTTAATCCATTTTAATCTTGTTTTGGTATCTTTCGCATTGTTTTATTTGTTGCATCTTTTACAGCTTTTTAATCTTTTGGCATCATTTTTGTTGCTTACATTTTCTCGCCCAGTTTTATTTTTGCTACTTTTACATTGTTTTTGTCTCTTGCATCATTTTATATCCTGTCACGTCTTTTTCAAACAGTGAACAAGCAGAAATAACCACCTAGTCTCTTTCACTCAAAATAAAAATTATATAACAATTACATAACAATTATCAGTACTGTGATATGAAAATTTCTATCATGGAAATAGTAACTTCAGTTTTAATTCACCATGTTGTTAATGCCGGCCGCACATCGAGAATCACAACTGATTCCAACTCAATTCTATGAGTCTGGTCATCCGGTACACACAACTGAACGTACGTCGCACACAGCTGCAGACTGACACCACGACTCATCCCTGGTAACTGGCACCATCTATCGACAGTAAACATCGATTACGTTGTGACACGTGTTGTTCACATGTCCAACAATGATAAAAGTCACGAAGTCGAGTCGTGACCACCGCACATCTCTGAGACTTAGTCCTGGTGATTCAAAATGTTGAATTGCCACAATTTCTGTCAGGACAGCATTAAGACTGAAAAATCTGGGTCAGGGACCACTGCACATCAAGCAGATTTCCAGTTGAGTTGAAACGAGGTGTGTCACATTTCTCTATGCACGGCCAGCTTTAGAGCTTCATGCCAACTACAACTATTTTTTTTCTTGTAATAACATACTGACCTGTGCGTCACAAGATCTCTGAAAAAAATCCACTATAAAACACTTGATGAGACTGTGACGCCATTTTCTGGATGGTGCATTACAAAAATCTGACTTCACTTTTCTGATCAAGGACACTGGCGCAAAGTTTTATTGCAGCCATTATATTATGTTAATGCAGGGCTGATAATGGCAGGAGAGAACTTCTTGTCTTTTCAGATAAGGTCCTAGTGAATGATTTATACAATGCACGATACTGTGGTTTATTATGAGCAATTGCCAAACTCAAAACTGAGGGAACATTTGTTGCATGAATCGCATTGGCTTTGTGTCAGTGAATGTTACACTGACCTTGATTTGTGTGAGTACTGGTACAACTGTGTGTCAACAGGGCAACACAGTTCCTGTTTAGAGTGTCCTGTTTGTCTTGCAGAGCCGGCTAAACATAAAAAAGTCGGACACTCTGTGGTCACTGAATGCATCTCATGCGTCTGTGTAGCTTATTTACTATGGAAATTAATTAGGTGCAAGTAATTGTATTTTAGACCAAAAAAAGGAAGCTATTTATTTCTTTGACAGTTCACCTTGAAGGAGGCATCGCTACTTTTAAATCAGAGCAGTGCAGTAATTTGTCCCTGAATCCCCAATGGAATAAAAATATGACCTCAATCTCCACTGAATATGAGATGAAACATCACAGTCATTCAAACACAAGAAAGTCCCAAATCTTCAAAGACGGGCAAAATACCCTGGATTTTACATTCTTCTACTTTCTTTTAGATTACTGAAAATAAGCAAAACACTGACTACAGTCATTTGGTATGATATCTACATGTTTTGCATGATAATTTCAATTAAAATGTATTTGAAGAATCGCATCTTTGAGATGAAGGTCAGATGTTTTTAACCTTATCGGTAAATCATGAAATATCAAATCAGTTTTGTGTGAAATGGCTCAGTGAACTTCATTTCTGTCTAGTGTGATATACATTACCAATTCCAAAAAAGTTGGGACATTAGTGTAACTAAAAACAGAATGCAATGATTTGTAAGTCTCATGAACCCATATTTTATTCCCAGTAGAACATAAACAACATATCAGACAAAACATATGTTCTATTGTGAATAAATTATGGGTTAGTGAGATTTGCAAATCAGTGCATTCAGTTTTTATTTACATTTGATTTACATTCCAACTTTTTTGGGATCGATGTTGTGTCATAACACCAAAATGGCCACTAACTCTGCAATTTAAACTTGTTCTTTGAAAACAAAGTAGTGAAATAGGTAAAAATAATTACATGTCTGTTCATACTGCGCTGCAGAAAGTCTTTAGCAGCTCTGAACAGATTGTGGAGGGATGGAAATGTGATAATGTCACTTATGTGACTTTTTGTTTGGAGTTCTTATAATCAAGTATTTTCACAGTCTTATATCCCAGAAAGTAGCAGTTTTACAAAAACATCATATATGTAAATAGTGGCATAATTCATTCTGGATCAATGACTACGTACAGTACATCTCGTGATGCTTCTCTTTCATCATTATTCAGTGACTGCAGCCTTTAGCCAGGAGGTTGTGTCATCAGATGGTTACCAGCACTCACTGAGTGTTTCGATCCTTATCCATAACACCGACCTGCTGGCAGGTCAGCAGTGGTGGCTAGCCCCTACTCACTCCCACCTGGCTGCCAACTTGCCTCCTCCCTCCTATTCCATACCCAACAGGAAGCTCTCTCTGCCGCCTCCCCCAGTCTTTGTACTGCCTACTTCCTCTCACTTACTGTCAGTCTCACTGCTGTCAACAACTTCCAGGCTGATTGGGCTGGGAAGCATCTACACCCTACCCCCATCGGGTACAACCACATCTGCCATCCTTTGACCCTGTAGTCCTGCACCAGGTCTCTATGGCACAGTAAGCTCTACAAGGATCATCTCTGATTTTGTTGGGCCCCACCTGCTTTGCTCCCTCCTTGACAAATGTGATAACAGGTGGTGGCTTGCCTGTGGGTTGGTGTTTTTGGGTTCTTGCGTGCTCTAGGATATCAGCGAGCATGGCTCACACTTTGTCATGGCACTCTAGCTGCCTTGGTACAGAGCAATTTTGCATCCTGACAGGATGTTTGCAATGGTCCCGTTTTTCCCACCGAGTTTGCACACTGGGTTGTCTCTCATGCCCCATCTATGCAAGTTCACAGGGGTTGGCAGGGTGTCAAAGACGGCCCTCAGCAAGAAGGAGATCCAGATTGGCTCAAGTCTCCAAAGGTCTGCCCATGTTAGCTTCCTCTTTGGGAGGTCCCACCTTGTCCTTGAAGCCCAGGATCCCTCCCTTTTGGATAGAGGAATTCAGATATCCATTTTTGATCATGTACTGTACTGTATGTGGTCAACCTTTTTGCCAGCACTGAGAAGAAGATTTTGCATTCAACGCTGAGTAGAATGATAGTTTGAAACTGGCTTATGCTCGCAGAGGCTTCCTCTTTAGGGACACAACATCCCTCTGTCCTCTGCCAGTGTGATGGTACAGTTTTTTTTTCTGATTCTCCTTAATGGCTTCCATAGCCAATGGAGGAGCTTTGGGCATTTTTTATACACCTTGTAAGTTACAGTATGCCACTGGGTCTGGGGGTTGAAGCAGTTTGTGCCTTTTTTACCACTTCCTGTATCTCCTTCCAGGTTGGTTCATTGGTGTCGAGCAGGATGGCGGGTGGTTTGATTATGCAAACTTCTGGGTTTTCACCCAGGGGTTAGCTGTTATCAAAGTCACTATGCATCTCTGATAGCATTTTACCCTCTCTAGGGTTCTTCAGACTCCCAGATTTTGCTTCTGCCTATAAGGTCCCGGTGAATTTATAGGGATCCTTATTGAACTGGGCCCTCCTTATTCCTCAGTTTCCTTGACCTTTCAGCCCTTCTTAGCCGGGCAAGGGGCTCACAAAGGCTGCTTGTAAGCTCCTTCAACCCTTCTTTCTCTTCAGCATTGCTTGCTTTGTACATCCTGTTAAGGCTCTTGATCTCTGCCCTCAGTTTGTGGATTTCCCTCTCTGGCCTGTTTGGTTGTTCAATTGCCTTGACGTTTGCCTTTCTCTCAATTACTCCAAATCGTTATTTCCCAAGGTTGTACATGATTCTAGTGAGAAAATTCATGTTCCACTGTGCTGTTCCCACTAGCATGACTTCAAAGACTCTATCGAAGTCCTCATTGAAATTTGCCCACTCCTTTGTGTCAGACATTTTCAGCCAATTAATCCTCTCTTTTATGGGTTCAGTCTGTGCTGTGGTATCAGTGAGGATACACCTATGGGTTGCGGGTGACGAGGTTGCCGAGAAATCTCCAGTACTGCGGGATGCTTCCTGACTGGAACTTTCCTGCGTCTCACCAGACTGAGTCTGTGCGCTGGACCTGTGCCTCCCCTTTCCCACACTTTAATTTGGCCTGATGTATCTCAAGGCCCTTTAATTTTTTGCAGATCTTGCCGCAGGAGCACTTAACCTCTGATGCCCACCCAGTTAAGGTGGTTTGCATGCGTCTTCTCTGTGTCCTTGTTTCTGTCCTGGCCAAAACTGTTGTGTCCATCCCATTGAGTGTCTCTTTTTAATTCATTTTCTTGATTTTTAAACTGTATGTCCATTTCATTATTACATTGTTCATTTTTCAATTCAATTCAGTTGTATTTGTACAGCACCAACCCTAATCAATGATTCTCTATGTGCTTCACAAATCAAGGCTGAAACCTCAAGACTATAAAGAGAGAAAACCCAACAGAACCTCTGAGAGCAAGTTTAGATTGTTTTTTTTTGCTAATTTAATTATTTGTTTTCTTGATTATTTTATCAATTTTGGTCACTTTTATTGATTAGATTGTTGACATTCTATACTATTGTGTAACTTTTATTTGATTTTTATCATTTGTTTTCTCATAATTCGCTTCATAACGGAAATCATAGAAATAGTCAATAATGAAAAGACAACTTCTGTTTAATTTCCATCAAGACCTGGCATACTGTGTGCATATGAAAAAAGTGACATTCATTGCTTAGAGTATGTAAACTCACATCCTATTAGATCAACGTCCATGTAAACTCTTAAGGTGGAATTTCCAATCAGAATTATGTTAACCATATCAAAAACACAGAGCCCATGGAAACACAACAAGCCAATACTTTTAAAATGTACTAATTTACAGAATGCAGCGAACCTGTTAAAACTGTCAGATGAATTTCATCAAATTAATCTGTTACATTTTGTTGCTTTGAAACATGTTTCAATCCTTGGTAATATTTTAGAAAGGCCAGAAAACCTCCATTTAAACCTGCTTTCCACAAATTCAGAAAGAGTCATGAAGCTGTTTTTTTATACCATTTACCCTTTATTTTCGTTTTAATGCAGCCATGAGGGGGGGCAGAAGCCAGTGTTCTTTCTTACGCCGGTCCCAAGCCCAGATAAATGCAGAGGGTTGTGTCAGGAAGGGCATCTGACATA
>JAQQAE010022583.1:0-10224 GCA_029823295.1 Pseudamia nigra | reverse complement strand
TTGGCGTTTCATAAAGTGGAGTCTCTTTTTTTTTTTTTTTTTTTTTTTTCCTCCTCCTCAGTTTGAATTTTCATTTTCAGAACTACATGCAGGTCTTAATTTTTCACCCTGTTTAACCACGTTGTGTCAGATCTGGAATAAAACCGGATCCTGTACTTTGACGTGTCTGCACATGTAATAATGAGCAGTGATTTAACATGAGCTGGATTTGACAGTGAGCCACAAGACGCCAAGTCAAAAAGTGTACTTTTAAACATAACTTGCCTCATTTTGTTTAACTCAGCCTCCAAATTGTGGATTCAGACGTTAAATAAAAAGACATTTATGTCTTCATAGTGTATTATTTTTCTGAGGCGCTTGGTATTCATTCTTGTGATGTCTAAACCACATTGAGACCTTTAGAACATGAATGGATCCTGATATTTGAATTGAATTTTCTCTTTGCAGCTGGTTCTCCCAGAGTATCTCATCCATTTCTTCTTCTGCGTCATGTTCTTCTGTGCGGCCGAGTGGCTCACCCTCTGTCTGAACCTACCACTGCTGGCTTATCACGTGTGGAGGTGAGGATCTAATAGAAAGTTATTTCTTGTTTATTGATAATTTGAAAGCAGCTACTAGGTAGAGCTGGAGGATAAGTTACTGTATACTGCAATGTATACGAGGGATGAATATGAGTATAAAACCATGTTGTTCACAGTCACAGTGAGTGTTACATCCCCTTCAAACCCAGGTTGCTAACAGTTGGGGAGGGGCAATGTGGTGCTTACGGGACAAATTAATTGTATTGGTTAGGAATGAGGGTGCACTGCAGTGATATTACTGTAGCTTGTAAAACTTTTTGACCAAAATGTATGAACATGTGGCAAGATTACAAGATCCGGCAGTTCCTCACTGTACGAGGAGAGGAGAAAATAACCAGGTAGCTGACCAGGACAATGACGAACGATGTTGTGTATGCCAAGATGGCAAAGGTGAGGATCCAAATCCACTGGTTCCAAACATGGATTACCAATAAACTGAAGGCACTGACAAAACAGTAAGTAACGTTTTATTTATATAGCACCTTTTCAAGATAAAAAACACAAAGTGCTTTTACAACCAAATGCTAAATGAAAAAAATGCACAGTAGGAAACATAAAATCACAATAAAATCATAAGACTAAGTCATCCAAATGCAGTTTTAAAAATGTGTTTTTAGCTACTTTTTAAAAGCGTTCACCAAGTCCACAGATCTCAAGCTCAGGGGGAGGGACTTCCAGAGTTTGGGTGCAACAGCATCAAACGCTCTGTCACCTTTTAGTTTTCAGCCTGGTCTGCGGCACAGACAGCAGACCCTGATCAGATGACCTCAGTCTCCTGTTGGTGACAAACAAGTATAAAGCTCATGAATATAGGACAGTGCTTGTCCATGCAGGGCTCTGGAAGTCAGAACCAGGATCTTAAACTGGACCCTGAAATGGACAGGGAGCCAATGCAGCGAAATTTAAAGTGGGGTGACATGAGCATGTTTACAAGACCTTGTCAGAAGCCTTGCAGCAGTGTTCTGGACGAGCTGTAAACGATCTCTGGAGGTTTTACTGAGACAGGTGAGAAAAGTTGCAATAATCCAGTCGCAAAGAAATGAATGCATGAATAATCATCTCTAATTCAGCCCGTGACACAATACTACTTAATTTGGCAATATTTCTTAGATGATAAAAACAAGAACGCACAAGAGACTTAACATGAGCATCCAGAGTGGAGGCAAAGTCAAAAGTCACACCTAGGTTCCTGATAGCGGACTTGGCAGAAGATGCCAGGGGACCAAGAGTCTCCATTACCTTGGGGACAGATCTGCTATGAACACATACAAGAACTTCTGTTTTCTCATCAAGTTGGAGGCAACTGTCTGCCATCCAACTTTTAATGGAGTCCAAACACCTAACTAGCATCTGTTGCTTGAAGACATCCTTGGGCTTAAAAAGGATGTAAAGTAGAAAATTATCTGCATATCAGTGATAAGAAGTGTCCTTAATGGTGCTCATAATGCGCTGGAGAAGAAGCAGATACAACAAAAACAGTGGACCTAAAACAGCCTTGAGGAACACTACAGGAAAGGGAAGTGCAAGATGACCTGAAGTGAGAAGTGGCCACAGAGAACTTTGAGATGAGGAAAATCATTCCAGTGCTGACCTAGATATTCCCACCCAGTGCCTTGACCTGTCAAGTAATGGTGATCAACAGTGTCAAATGCGGAGCTCAGATCCAACATCACCAAAACAGAACATTCTCCTGCATCTCTGTGCATTAAGATGTCATTTGAAACTCCGAGAAGAGCTGTTTCAGTGGAATGGGCTCTACAGAAGCTAGACGGAAAATTATCAAGAATATTATGATCTTCTAGTGCAGCTATAAACTGTTGAGCAACCACTTTTTCCAGAAGTTTGGCAATAAATGGTAATTTTGAAATTGGCCTATAGCTGTTAGGAATGGAGGGGTTGAGATTGGATTTTTTGAGAAGTGGATGGATCATAGCATTCTTGAAATAGACGGGGACCTGACCAAACACCAATGAAGTATTGATAATTGATAGCACACAGGGACCAACAGACTGAAAGATGTTTTTAGACAAGGGTGTGGGCGTAATGTCAAGGGAGCAAGAAGAAGGTTTCATAGAGCGCACTAATTTGGTCACATCAAATAAAGAAACTGGTAAAATCTTTCTAGAATAACTGGTCCAGTTGGAAAGGTAACAAACAATGAATAATTTGACAAGGGTGAAATATTAGCCCTGACCTGATTGACTTTGTCAAAAGTTTCTAAATTTCTTTGTCAGCAATCATCATTTGAAGAGATTGGGACAGCAGGAGGAGGAGGAGTAGGAGGACATAAAGATCCACAACAAAAACTGCAGCGGTGTTAGGTGCATGGACTGGCCGTACCACAACCTATGTCACAGGATTTTCAGACACACCACTCGCCAAACCTGTGCAGCTCTCCTCCTGCTCCACCGGACAGGTCAAAGAAGAAACAGCATCACCTAATGTAATGTGTAGTTGTCTGTCTCTGAAGATGATGTTGTCACCCTGCCCATTTTTAGCCCCTAAGTTCATTAGTATGCAACGCCCCAGGTCAGACCCAGGCTTGGAATGAACCCGGGTCAGCTAACCCTAGTCTGACTCGGGTTGTTGATCTAAAAGTGGTATTAATACAGTATATTAAGGGTTGGGTATTCACACACAGCTGTTGTAAGTTTCCAATAAGTGACATCTTTAGTTCACTGCTAGATACTGATTGAAATGCATGCTAAAGTGTTGGAAAATGATTAGCTTAAAAATTGAGCATTGTATTATCTTAAAATTCTTTGTGAAATTGAACAGAACAGCAGCTGAATCTTTGCCGCCATTAACTGAGGTGTATGGGGAGCACTGCAGGTCATGTACACGTGTTTGAATGGAACAAAAGATTTAGTGAAGGCAGAGAGGATGTCTAAGATATTCTGGATGCCCATGCACATAAAAAATTTCAGAATATGTTCAACAAATTGAGCAAATCATTTGAAATGATCGACTCAGTATAAGAATTTAAAATGGTTTTAATCTTCATTAAGACAATGCTCCAGCTCACACTGTGCTCTCAATACAGCAGTTTCTGTCACAAAATCAAATCACAGTGCTTGATCACCATCTATATTCACCTGGTTTAACACTGTGTGGCTTTTTCCTGAGATCAAATCTGTGTCAAAGACACATGTAGAGTGTGTGAGAAGTTAAGTAAAGAACGACAGAAGTTCTGAGACAACTGTCTGCAGACCTACTGCACTGCTTTGATCAGTGAAAGACCTGAATCCAGTGATGTGTTGATGCAAAAGGAGAGGAGATTGTTCAATTTATGTTAAATAAACTTGTATTGTAACATTAGGCTCTATTTTTAATAGACAAATCTTGTATATTTTATGCCATTGGTACTTAACAATGACAACTATTTACTGCGATAAACATTTTTCTTTTCATGTTTAAAGCCAGTTGTGGCTTTAACAAGACATTTTTAAAAAATGAAAAATGTTTTTGCATCCTCTACATTATACTATATGGTTTACCTTTTTGTCTTTTTTTTTTTTTTGCATTTTTGTTTTTAATTTTTTTTCTTCAATGTAGTTTTCATCTCCTGCTGAGGCCGATAGGCCCCGAAGAGGGATATAGAAACAGTCTACGTCTGTCCTGAAATTTCTACTTGTATCTCCACAACCTTTAGGCTCAGAGTGACCAAACTTTAGCTTTGGGTACATGTTTTAGGGAGAAGGGATACCATGGAGACCTTAACCTAATTTGCATATTTAATTAGGCCACAGGGTTGTTTGGTGACCCATCCACCTTTTGTGCACTACAGACCTAGCCTTTAGAGCTAGGACTCTGAATTTTTATACATAAATGCTAAATGCCCAGGAACAACTTCCAGTATACCACACGACCTGATCTGACTGCGAAGATCGGTAGGATCTGAAAGTGGATTTGTCAATATTTTTTTTTAATCAATATTTTTTGTAAAATGTAAAGCTGTTTGGGGGGGGTGGGGTCATGGCTTTCTTGTTTAAGTGTTTTTGCATTGTTGTGACTTAATCGTTCACACTGTTCTCATCTTTTTACACTTTTAATGTGTTTCTTTTGTGTTTTGCATTTATTTCATCTTTTTGTGTCATTTACAGTGTTTGTGTCTGTTTCATACATTTTGCATGACAATTGTGAATCAGTATTTATTGTGACACTTTTATCTGTATCATTTGGCCTGCTCTTAGAGTTGGGTGATACTGATGGCAGGCTTTTAGACCTGGTAAGACTAAAATACTGAACTCTCGTACCTCTGTGTCCACCGTAAACAAAATGCAGTATAATTTGAAGTAACCAGACGTGTATTGTGCTGCAGGTATATGAGCAGGCCTGTGATGAGCTGTCCAGGACTCTACGACCCAACCACCATCATGAACGCGGACATCTTGGCGTACTGTCAAAAAGAAGGCTGGTGCAAACTGGCTTTCTACCTCCTGTCGTTCTTCTACTATCTCTACGGGTACGAATGATCTGTTTTGTTTCCCTGTGTTCATGCTTTGGCTCAGTGATCAAAGCAGGAACTCTCTCATCAGATTAGGATCAGTGCAGTACTGTTTCATTAAGTGGACTAGAAATAAAGAGCCACTCCAAATTTAAAGTCAAACTGTGAAACAAAGCTGATTCCTGAATTCTTTCTCACTTAATGAATTTCCTGAAAGAGCTTGATAACGGATACGCCTAGGGGAGAAACTGAGGTTTGAAATGTCAGGAGTTATCCTTTTTTCTGTTGCATTATTTTTATTTGTTGCATCTTTCACACTATTTTCCTACTGCGGTCTATTAACTTTTGTTGCATCTTGTGGCTTTCATCATCTGCACTTGTCTAGTTACATCTTTCTCCTATTGTGTTTTATTTTGTTTTTATCTTCCACCATTGAAATCTTTTCTGTTTTTGTTACATTTAGGGCTGGTTTGTCTTTTACATTGTATGTCATGTCTCATATCTTCGTCTTTTACACCCTTGTCATTTTTGTGCCTTGGAGCATCTTTCAGAGATTTTCATTTAATCACATCAGATTTAATCATTTTTTTCCCTTGCAGTTTTGATCATATACTGTTTTTACCTTTTTACATGACAGCATTTTTTTATATATATATATGTATATATATATTTAACCTAAACTTTTTTTTTTAACCCCTGGCAGTTCAGCACTTACCTTTGTACCATTCCAAGCTATTCATTAAACTTGCACTGCTTGAATTTCAACAAAAAACTGGAGAAATTAGGATGTTCTAAAATCTTCAATGTTTGCTAAGCTAGATTCAGAAGAAAACCACCATAATAATAATATCATTTTTCATAAATAACTAATGAACCCTTTTGTGATATCAATGTAATTCCAAATGCTAAGACTGGGTTTTCATGGTCATGGAATCTAATCATGAAGATAAAACATATTGGAGACTCTTAACTTGTACTGTAAATTACAGTGTGGGGGAACTGGTGTGTGCTCTCCAAGTGCTTTCTAGTTCCATAAGTGTTCCTTCACTATGTATGTCTCCTGTATAATGTACAATGTTAAAAATAATGAAAACAAAAAAAAACACTGGTGTATCCACACTTTTGACTGATAGGGTATTTTAATTGGCATGTGGGAGAAATGTACAAAGATTTGTTTGTTTTCCCCAGTGCTGATTTTGCAAAGACACACTCTCTCCTGCAGTATTAAGACTAGGATTTCCACGCGTGTAAAAGTACGTTTTTGTTCTCTCTCATCAGAATGATCTATGTCCTGGTGAGCTCTTAAACCGGACGCTGAAGGATAAGGACCTGCATGTACAGTCGACGACCAGTCACAATGTGCTGGACACTGGACCTGCTGGAGACAACACTGTTCAGCAACACGACCAGATGCCATTTCAAGCGGACAAACTCGACACCCACACACAGCGCAGCAGCAGAGTGTCATTTCGGAAACATTTAGCCAGTTTAAGAGAATCTCTCGGTCGCAGTGTTTCTCTCATAACTCCCGTTCAAAGTTTATGGAAAACGAGGACAAACCCGAATGGACAAGCTTTTTTTTTCTCCTTTATTTTTAATGGCGTGGTGATTTTGATGCTTGGGATTTGAAGGTTGTTTTTTTTTTTTTTTTTTTCCCCCATCTTGATTCCCAACTTTTGAGTGTTTACATATTTAGGTAGACTACTTTGAAGTGTGCAGTATCTGTGAGAAACTGAGCTGTGTGCTTAACTGCATTAGCTTTTTCTGTGAATTAGACTCTGGGCTTTAACAGCAAATTTAAACCTGCCACGTGATCCATAACCATCACTTAAACAGCAAACCAGACTCCTGTTTTCGCCACAGATGCAGACGGTCCATGCTAACATTTTGGGTCTGAAAGTGCAGTTACTATCACTTACAGAAACATGTTGCACAGGGACAATCAGTCTGGTTGTCATGAGATTTTTCAAACTATCGGGAGGTATCGTTTCCATATTCCAGACCTATTTATCATGACTCATCGTGTAATCCTTGTTGACTAAAATCAATGGCAATATTTTTTCATGTGTGAATCCAGATTATAGTCTCCTGGAAATCCCCTTATGGACCATACTGAATCCAGAAATGTGAACTACTACAAATATTTGCAGTGGAAATGTTATCTTTGGGTTTGGTTTTTCATGTCAGACAGTTTGCAGTATACTACTTGCCATAAACAGGACTGGAAATACTTCTGCTTCTAGTTTACGTTAAATACTCATATTGGTGTTTCTTCCAGATTTATGACACCTAGTGGCTTAAATTCAGCTTGTTCGAGAAGAGTTGCATGTTGGGAAATTAGCATTATTAGCACATTATCAGGTAAAATGAAGAAAATTAAAAAAAAAATCCAAAGTCTTTTAACGTGTAAATAAAATGTTGAGGTATTTTCTGGTCTGATGGTCAGGACATTAAGATACCACCGTATTAAGTGAAAAGAATTCAAAAATGAACGGTAATTAGCCAGCAAGGAGACTGTTTGTTTTTAACCAGTATTTCTGTTTGCAGTCTAGTGGACACTTGGACTTTTTTTTTTTATTTTACTGGATAATATTGCATTCCAGTTTTACTCAAGTCAGGATTTCCATGTTCCTAGTTGGAAATTTCAAGTGGAATTTTCCCGATGTTGGAAAGTTGAAGCAATCCCTGACGTAATAGTTCAATATGGCTGCTACTTGCATCAATTGAATGAACACTGCTAATTTATAGAAAGTCTGTTTTATTTATCATACATATAGTACTGTTCAGTGTTTATCCATGAACATGTTGCTACACTGCATTTGCAAAATATCACATGGCGCATTGTAATGGAGTGTAGTGCGCACATGTTTGGAATTTATCTATACTTCAGAAGAGCAGACTTTCATTCATGTTTTTGTGATTTCGCAGCTGAAACGCCATCAACTCAGTTTTTATGCGACTCTTTAGGTCACTTTTTAGCCTCTGACTTTCAAGGTAAATTGAACACAGCCTTAGCAAATGACGCTAATTGTTGAAATTTCCCAACATGCAGCCTTCACAGCCATACTGCATTTGTTCCACGAGGTCTACAAGTGACACTTCATAAAAACACAGGAAACGCCAAGAAATGTACAGAAAACTAATGTGAATTAGAAGCAAAAAATGTTCTATTTATGGTCATTTATCAGCTAATTGCTCAAAATGCTGCTCTGAGCAAGCAGAGTGAACTCCAATCACAAGGACCGGTTTGGCAACTTTGACAAGCGAAAGAGCTTTTTATTTTGGACAAAGAAAAAAAAATGTCTAGAGCTGCAAAAGAAATCTGAACCCTTTATGTAACACGCAATGGGCAACATGTGAAAACCAGTTTGAATATTATGTATTTTTGATCATTTCCTTTATTGTTCTGTTCATTAATTAGTTAATTTTTCTGTTTTTTTTTTTTTTTTCCCTCCCTTTGTTCATTTGGTCATTATTTGGTTCATTTTGTTTTATAAATTAATTTGTTCGCTGATCATTTTTGGTCATTTTGCAGATTGTGTGGTTATTAATTTTTATTGCTTTTATTTTATTTAGTTAATTTTGGATTATTTTACCCAGTTTTCTGTATGTGTTCATTTGCTTGATTGGTTTTTTTTTTTTTTCACTGCGTCTTTTTGTTATCTTTGTTAATTTTGCTGAATTCTTTTTTTTTCATTTATGTAGTTGATTATTTGGTTCATTCAGTAGATTATTTTGTTTAGTATGTTCTTTATATTTTTGATTTTGTTCATTTTTGATGATTTTATTTATATTGCCAATATTTCTTTATTTTGTTCCTTAAGGTGATTTATTTGCTTAGTTTTGTGGATTATTTTGTTCAGTTTTCTTTTTTTTTTTTTGTTCATTATACTGCTTGTAATTTATTTGTTCATTTGATTATATTCAGTTTCATTGATTTTAGATAATTTTATTATTTTACTTGATTTAGTTAATTTTCTTTATTTAGTCCCATTTGTTTATTTGTTCATTTTACCCTCTTTCAATTTTTGTTCATTTAATTTATTTGATTCATTTTGATTATATTCTGTATTTTTTGTTTATTTTGCACATATTTTTTTGTTCACTTGGTTGATAGTGTTGTTTGTAGTACTTGACATTTGTGGATTCGAGACATTTCCACTTGACTACTATAACGAAATGTGTAGAAACGTGATCTGTATTTCTGTAGAAACACCTTTTGAATCCAAAGGTAGACTCAACAGTACAATATTTTCAGCATTAGAAAGCAGCAAAGTGTTTTCTTCTGCTTAGTGTTTGTAGAAAACTGCTGACGTGCCATGCTGTTGAATGTACCTTTTGAAAACCCTTCAATGTTCTTGTCTTTGTACGTTTTGTTTCATTTCTACACCAAATATTCCACATCATTAGAAACTCCACTGTTTGTTTATTCAGTGTTTATACTTTTAACTTTTTGTGTCTACAGAGAATATCAAGCACTCCTCCAAAACCACATTTTAGCTCCTTTTAGAGCGGAGTGATTAGACCACAAACACTAGAATATTTATTGCCATGTTCAAACTGTGTGCATTTATCAGGGAAAAGGAGACAAGTATTATTTGTCACAGATAAAATTAAGTTTTTATTGTATTAGATCCCGTTCTGTCACATCTAGGACATGACTACTTGAGTTTATTTGAATCTAAATAAACTGATTCCACTCTGTTACGATGGACTGGAGGTCATTTTAGAAGATATTTACACAATGGTAGATGAATGTTTTATTCTAAATTTAAGTAGAAAGGTTTAAACTACTTACAGTGGATCTCAACAGTCTACACACCGCTGTTCAAATGCCAGGTTTTTGTGATTTAAAAATTGACAAGATAAATGATTTCACAAATTTTTCCACCTTTTAATGTGACCTATAACCTGTGCAACAAAATTGAAAAACAACCTGAAATGTTTAAAGGGGAAAAATGAAAAACTTAAAATAACCTGGCTGCATAAATATGCACACCCTTAAACTAATACCTTATTGCAGCACCTTTGGCTTTTATTACAGCACTCAGTCTTTTTGGGTAGGAGTCTATTAGCGTGGCACATCTTGATGTGGCAATATTTGCCCACTCTTCATTGTAAAACTGTTCCAAATCTGACAGATTGTGAGGGCATCTCCTGTGCACAGCCCTCTTCAGATCAACCCACAGATGTTCC
>JAQQAE010022582.1:0-10224 GCA_029823295.1 Pseudamia nigra | reverse complement strand
GTCATCAGCATAGCAGTGAAAAGCAATTCTGTGCTTCCTAAGAATGGAGCCAAGGGGGAGCAGGTAAAGGGAAAAAAGCAGAAGGCCCAGAATTGACCCCTGAGGGACCCCACATGACAGAGGAGCAGAGGAGGATTCAAAGTCACCGAATCTGACACAGAAACTTCTATCTGCCAGGTATGACTTGAACCTTTCCAACACAGTGCCCCTAATGCCCACCTGGTGCTCTAAACGAGAAATTGAAATGCTGTGGTCCACAGTATCAAAAGCAGCTGATAAACAAGTAAATCAGGCTACGGTAAAGGCAACTGTCAAGGGAAAAAAGTGTTTGGTTCAGTAAAGAGAAGATTCCAATTTGGCAAGTCAGTTAACTGTCAATCAAATCTGGACACTGCAGACACACAGACTGCACGTAAAAGATGGATGAACCCTCCATGACGTTACCCATAGGTTTTGTGAAAACCAGATTACGTAATGACATCACACACCGTTGTCACACCCACTTAAACCAACAGGTGCTTGCCCTGTAACAGGAGTTTTTTTGGGTCTTGGAATGGATTATTTGGTTTTGCATGTTTTCCTATGGGAAAACTGTGCCCGCCTCAAGAGTTTTTTGCTTCACGACTGTGACGCTGGAATGGATTAAACCTGTAACCCGGGGTTCCACTGTACTTTAAAACAGCCTACTGCTGCATTTTGAAGCTGATGTGCTTGCCACTTGAGGTTGACTCTTTTGAAGTCAACTTCAAGTGCTCACTTTCTCATTCTCACAATCTCACTCTAAAAATAAACTCTGAGCTTCCATTTATTTGCTCCTTGATTTATGAGGTTCTATGAGACATCATCCACCATGAGCCTCAAACACATTCAAACTCAACATTTCTGGTTTCTGCAGAGGTGATTCCTGAAAATAATTATTAGTCCCCTTGGTCCTCCATGATCTATGCTTATGGTTTGAAGCTGAAATATGAGCAGTTAGCATAGGATAGGATGTCCTCTAGGGATTTTGTCTATTAATTTATGTGTGCACTCACGGCTCTGCAGTAATTTAGATTTATCACATACAGTAACATTACTGTCAACATAATACTGCTTTGGATCAAATCTAATATTTTATGCCAGTGTCAAACCTTCAAAACTTAAATCTCATTTTGAGAAAGAACAGATATGATTTCCCCACACACACACACACACACACCCCCACACCCCCCCACACACACACACACACACACACAAGATCAAGATAGCATTTTGTGCTCATGAAAATTCAAACTTAATAGTTATTTTTTTTCTCAGTATTGTCAGTTTGCATGAAAGACACATTAACATGAACAGAATGCAGGAAGTACAATTCTCCAGTGTCTCATTAAAATATTGTAAAAATTGTATAAACTGATCCTGTCTGAAATAGGGTCATAAGTGTATTTGTATCAGTTTTTAATATGTTTATCATTATAGAATCAGTACATCTCTTTTTATACACTTAATTAATTACATAATTATGTTTATTAAATTTTGCAAAATGTATAGTCCTTACTAGTTTCTGGTTAATATTGTTTTGGTTTCTGTACAAATGGAAATTAACATCTAGAACACTATAATAGTAATATTAAAGAAATACATGCACAAATGTCATTGTACTCATGACACAGCTATATATCTGAAAGAATTATTAGGTAACTGAAAAAAACTTGGAAACTAGTCTTTAGTTTAATGAAGACAACTGGGATCTGCATCTATAACATAATTAACATTACATATATTTTTCACAAAATGTGACCTTTAATCGTTTCTTATTTGTTCTTTTTTTGCCACCTGCCCATATAACCCATGTTGTTTTCTGATAAATCTTAAACATTGTGGTTTTTAGCAAAATAGATTAATTAATTACATTTTTTTTTTTTTTTTTACTCGTGTACAGATGCACAAATTACAGCCATTCAGATTCACCTCTTTGGACTCAACTGTTCCAGCTGTTTACCAATAAGTAAAGACTAGTATGTATTTTCAGTGTCCAGTGTCACCCGTGACCCCGTGGACACCACATGCACTAGTGGGCGGTGAAGTGGGTGAGGGTCGGTGGGGTCAGAAATGCCTCTTGCCTATCAAAGTAACAGAGACGAAGAAATAAAGAGTGAAACAGTGACAGAGAGAGGAGGAGGCAGAGACAAGACAGAGAGGGAGCAAGTGAGAGAGGATATATGAAGGGATATGAGATTAAATACTGTATGTCTGCCCTCTTCTGGTCATCACTGCCATCATCCACACTGACAGTCCCCACAGGGGGGAAGGGGATAAGGTTGGGAGGGGGGTCCAGGACGGGAGGAGGAGGAAAGGATGCAAGAGACAGAGGAATAGAAGAGGTTATGCAAGTCAAGAAACACAGGATGGAGAACTGTAAAAGTTATAGTACCTACCTACTGTACCTGTAAAGTACCTCAGTTTCACAGCACATGTCTCAAACAGATGACAATATTATCTAAAAATAACTAAAATCCCAACAAGCAGCACCATTAGTATTTGTTATCTTGTGTAACTCTCATAACAATTAGAATTGTTTATTTGTGCAGTGGTTATTATCCTATTCCCTTGTCACACCCACAAAGAAATTCTAATTTCATATTATGTACTGTACCTCATTTACTGTTAATATTAATCCAATATCACATGAAATGACATTTCCAAGTGACTAAAAACTCCATGATATTCAAAATGTAATTAAACAGTGCTGCCATATCCTGCTATTTTCATGATTATTAAACCAATGGCTTGATTACGGGGAAAAAGAAAATAACAAAATGGAAATGGTTTGCCACTGTTTCTTGACTGACAGCATTGTTTCTAATCTCATTAGCAACAGGAAATTGACTGCAAATGATGAGTGCACATTCCTAATATTACTAATTTACTTTAGCACGCCGGGTGTTTCTCCAGCACCCAGTGTGTATTTGTTAGGAATAATTGCCACAGCTCTGACAAAAGGAAAGTCAGTGAATGACACATAAACTGCAAGTGTGTTTGCCTATAATTGTGCTTATCCATGTGTATCTACATGCATGGGGATTTACATGGATGCAGTCTCATAAGTCTGGAAATGTGTGTTTGGGCGTGCACACACACTCAGGTTTATGCATATGTGTGTCCTCCTGGGGCCTACCTCTGCCTCTAGGTGGTATTGGGGCAGGTGTGTAGCCAAGAGGCAGGAGTGATGGCTAGTTAGCCAACTCAGAGGTGAGAGGTTTAGTCTTAGAAGAGCTAGTTAGTGGTAGGCAGGATTAAGCTCTTTATATCAGTGGCAGATGACTCTTTATTCTTTTGCTTTTGCTCAGGTTTGCTTGGAAAAAAATCAAAAATTGGTCCCTGTGAGGTCTGCTAATTTGGTGGTTATATTTAGGCTTTGGGCAACAATTTGGGCAATATGCAGTAGATGGGAAATTTTCCCAACAATTATAAAAATCTTTCTTTTTTCCTCAGTTATTTACACTGAATTTATCTAGTTCCCCATCCATATGTGGGTCAATATCTCCACTGTAACAGGTTTGAGATGTACTACTGCGGCAGCTTGAGGTTCTTTTGCACTATTACAAGTTCTCTAATATTGAAAGTGTGAATATATTTACAGTCACTGCACTTCATTAGCACAGTAATAATGATCCTAACAAACAACAGGTGCACTGAGAGAGCTGAAACAGGCTGAAAGCACCACAATGCTTGTTTGTATGAGCTTCATTCATGAAAGTTTCACTGTAATATCCTTGGTTGGTGTAAAAGAGATGTCAGTCCTATTGACATATGGGTAAAAAAAGATTAAATATGAACGAAAGACAGAACATATTGATTTAGTAGAGGGTTTATTTTGGTGAGGTAAGTTACATGTTTGACGTGATAGAGAGTTGCTGTGCCAGAGAGAACCAGCAGGTCCATGGCTTACTGTGCTTTTGATACTTTGCCAGCTTAGTGTTTGTGTGTGCACCAGTGAACAAATGCATCTACCTGCTGCCTGTATGTGTGTTCATATGTGCACCGTACATGTCTGGATGATTCCATTCACCTTTATACATATATTTGTACTTGCCTGCCTGCATCTGTGTGTGTGCAGTGTGTGCATGTGTGTTCCCCTGGGCAACGGGGTAAGCCTTCGTGGCCTTGTGCTCCTCATCAGACTCTGTGTCTGGGGGCATGGCTGTAGGGCGGGCCTCCACTGTGGGGGCCCTGGGACCAACGAGGGACAATCACTGCTGCCTCATAGCTGTGAGGAAGAAGACAGACAGATACTACATGGATGAAAAGAGAAAAAGGCCATGAAGTCAGTTTGCTCTTTCATTTTTGTCCTTTTTGCCTCCTCAGACCCTTTTTTCTAATCCCCCATCCTCTCCATGAGGAGTTTCACAAGATATCACCTTACACAACTGTTTGTTGTGTGTGTGCGTTTGTGTTATTATATGTGTATTTTAATGGCATCATCTGTCAACACTTCCTCATCTACTTGGTCACATGATCTGGGTCTGTCACACAGTGAAGCAGGCTCCTTCCTGTTCAAATCGAGAAGGGGTGAAGCTTACCTTTCCCTCACCCCCCAAAAACATAATATTACTACAATAGTCAGTCATGTTTTGACAGCGATGGGGAGTATAATTCCAGCATGTGATCCACACTGTTGCTGTTATGAGTTTAAAAATGTAACTATTAAATTACTTCATGATCAGCTGAAAAATAGTGCTTATAAACTGAGAATTGTTCGATGAGCATAATTACCAGTGGTTTGTAGAGGAAACAAAAACAGTATAGTTACTGTATAAATATAATGACTCAAGTAGAGAAAAAAGTACCTCATCAAAATACTACTTATGTAGTGACTAACTTCATAATGTGGAATCAAACAGGTATTTTGCTCATTTTTGTTTATCAAATTATTTTTGACATTTTTTGGTAATTTTGTTGCTTGTTTTGTTCATTTTTTACAAATTTTGCTGTGTATTTTGTCTTTTGTTCATTTGTGTTTAACCTTTTTGATCATTTTTATCAGTTTTTCCCATACTACTGCTCATTTATTGAGTTTCTGCTCAATTTATTGATACTATTGTTCATTTTTGTTAATTTGCTTGATTTTTTTTTGTTCATTTTGTTGCTTACATTGTTCATTTATACCCATGTTATTTTTTAAATTCACCTCAGTGCTTTATTCAGTTTTGTTAATTTTTTAGATTTTGTTCATGTTTTGCCAATTTTGTTGCTTTTGTTGTGTTTATTTTTGTACATTTCTGCTCATTTCCTTAATTAGTTTATTCATTTTGGTAATATATGCTTCATCACTTTTTGCTCACTTTTTTTTAATTGAATTGATAATTTTGGTTTCCTGTTTTGTTTCAAACTGTTTTACTCCTACTCAGTGAGGTGGAGCCAAGTGTAAAAGTATGTTTTTCATCACAAATGTAACTGAGTAAGAGTTAACAGTATTCTGCAGAACAAGTACTCTCAGGAGTGCGTATTATTAGCAAAGCTACTCAAGTACATGTAAAGGAGTAAATGTACTTGACAACTACCTGTGCTAATTACATAACAACATTTGATTGCAAACTGTGTTTCAGTGCATAGGAGTCACTTGTTATATCACAGACTATATCTAGTCCCTTCCACTTAAAATATATGTATATTTGCAAATAATTTTTTTTATATACCTTTAAAGTAAATTAACTAAATTTAGTGAGATGCACAGTTGTCAGTCACACATAAATAAAATAAGTAAGGATGATTTAATGCCAATAAACTCAGGTTCTCACTTGTCTTGTTTATGTTTAAATGGCAGGTATGCATCTTATTAAGTGTATCCTGTAACTGTTATCCAACCTGATGAAAATTTTCTGTGTAAATTAAAAAATAAATATTAATTTCAGGCCTAAATATTTTTGAAATGTCTTACAAACTAAATTACATTCTGATTGATCACAGTAAGTGTTTCCATACAGCATTCAAAGTTTAAACATGTGGTTAGAATAATATACGTATATGGACACACAATACCACAAAGCACTAAAAGTCATGTTGGCACAAATTCTCCACCGGACCTTTTTCACCACTGCTCGCTTTGCTGTTGTTTGTAAACAAATAATCTACAGGCAGTTGTTCTTACTTTCTGGCATGAGAAATGACTGTTGTTGCTAATGATGTTCTATGCAAACAACATAATAAGGCAGGTTAATCAGGCCGGTATGATTTTCTATTAGCTTTGTTTACTCAATGTGCAGAGACTTCAGGGGCTAGTTTCATCTTAATAACAAAGGATCAGACTCAATGCTCTGACATTTGTTGCTGAAATCCACAATGGGAGCCAGTGACAGACTCTGGTAATCTGCAGGGTATGTTCTTACTCTGCTGAAGGAAGCTGTGCCAGTGACAGGCCCGGAGGTTTCAGATAGAATCTGATCTTAAGTAACATCTTGCCAAAAAAAAGTGTTTTGTAACATGATATGTGATAATGTGAAAGAGTGAAGCACAGCGCTAAAAACAATTGCGTTGAAACCAAATATGTGAAGTGATTGCACTGCATTATATGAGCTGTCATAAGACAGAAGATAACATTAGTCTATCACTTCACTGCTGAACGTTTCAATATTAACTCACATGTCATGACCTCATTTAATTATCTGGCTTCTTAGTGTCTGCAGGTCCCTTTGTTTTGTGTTCGATGCAGCATTAGTTGTTACACTGACTTTCAAAGTGTTTCAAAAGTAGCACAATTACAAAGCATTGCTATGTGACACATGACAGATTTGACCACACACTCATCAATTCTTCTTTATGCCGCACCCTGCCGCCTCCACAATACATTCCAAGTCTCACCTGGTGACTTCATCTAGATTGGATTACCTGCACCCTTCCTTCAATAGGAAGAAGAAAGTAGAATTCACCTCTGACCTCTGGCTTCTCTTGACAGGTGTCATACACATCAGTACAGGTAAAGTTCAACTTTGCATAGTTCTGTGCTTCTTTTAATATCCATGACAAGTATTTTAACTGACAACTAAGCTGCAGCAAAACAGGTTCAAAACAATGACAAGTCTAGGTAAATTGTGCAGATCTGTTTTTCTGTACTATTTCAGTGAGTATTTTGCATCTATTCCCCACAGTTTTCAGTAAGCCAAGCACTTGCTGAGGATAGTTAAGGACTTTATGGTCTGGATGCAGTATGAACAAATACAAGAGTGCAATTTGATGGACAGTAGCAGTTTATATTACAAAACAGACTTTGGTTTGTTACTTCTATGTTGCTATTTTTACAGAAATATCTGCTTTCCCTGGCTGAGCTTGCAAGTTGCATGTCTTATGTAGCTCCATCTAGTATATGTATGTACCTATATTGAATCACACAATTTCATCATGTAATTGCAATGCCAATATTTACATCCTACAGTCTAGTCAGAAGATCACTGCGTCAAACTTTGTTCTCTACTCTCCTCTACTAACACTGTACATACAACACATTAGTACACTATATGAATAAAACTAGTATGTAATCTTATTATCGATGCGTGTTTTCAGTGATGCAGCAGGAGTTGGTCCATGATGTATGATGAAGAGAAGGATGAGCAGCAGGAGTACAGGAGGTAGTGTGTGGGTGCAGGCAGGCATGAATGTGTGAGTGTGGGGTGTGTGAAGTGTGGTGGAGGGGGGTCAGTGAGATGGAAGAAGTCAAAAGACAAAAGGGTGTGTGTCATGTGTCATGACGGCGGCCAGTCATCTGCCGTTGGATGGTGGAGAAGAGACAGCAGAGATGGAGACAAACCAGCAAAAACAGAGAGAGAGAGAAAGAGAGAGAGAGAGAGAGAGAAAGTGACAGAGGGATGATCAAAAGGACTGCAGCCATAATGATGAGGCCTCTGACTGGACGGACGCTGTCTCCATCCAGTTTGCTCTCATCAATGTCAATGGTCCTGTAACAGACACGGTGTGTCAGGCAGGGGGACGATGCTTTGCAGTCCTACACTCCTGTCGGGCCTGCCATTATGCCAACACATGTCTGCGTAAACAAAAGTTAACGCAAAGCTACTAACAGCTAACCTTTATACATTTTAATCATGATGTTTATTTAATTTCATGTACTTCACTAACTGAAGTTGTCTTTACAAAATGTTCTCTTTTACCCACTCTCTCTGCCTCTGAACTCTGAAGCATGCTTTTTTCAGATTGGATAGCTGTAACTAGAGCCTCTCTGTTGAGATGACACAACACAGTATCATGCATCTCCTTTACCTGATCCTCGGATCTATGTCAATGGAGATTCACTCTGGAAATCCCCGTCACAGATCCCTTATTCTGTCATGAATACCTGCAGCCACATCCTTTTGACGTTACAGAGAACCAGTGCTGTATCTTTACTCGCACACGCACTTCCAATGAAAGAGGTGGGGTAAGTGGTTTGAATTAAATGTCCCTGCCCTGCTGATCATGAAATACTTTAATTGCACGTTAAATGACAGGTAAAAGATAATATGGAAACCATATACTCTATGCTGCATAAGGTCATCAATGGGTCAAAAATCCTACATAATCTCAATAAAACTTTTTAAAAATATTTAAATAAGCAGTTCTATCTTATGATAGCACAAACCTATGAGAATGCACTTTGCTGTGTGTATCACTGTGTAAAGTTTTTTAGAAGTAACATTTATATCACTTTTGATTGAATGAATATGAACCTTATGATGTACAGTATGTACTGTATGACTCTGGGGACATAAAATAAATCCAGAACCTAATGCAAAATCAATGCTATATATGTTGGAATTTTTTTATTGTACATCACATTATTCTATACTGTGCATAAATCACTACTTTAATTACATTTTTTTAACTCATAGAAATATGACCGTCTTTATTAGTTTCAGGTCCGAAAGTACTTGATTGATTTGTGAAAAATATAGTAGAAGAGGTTCAAAATCAAATTAGCACAAAAGATGCAAGGATAATATGCAATAAAAAGTCCAGTTTCGGGATTACACCAGTTCATTTGAAACATGAATTTGCCAGTAACAACTTTACAAGAAACAATTTTAAAAGTCGGGAAAGTTATCGAGATAGAAGCAGGTAAACAGTAGAATTATGTTGTTCAAAGTGATGCCCCTGGAACACAGGCTCGCATGTAATTGAGTAAGCTAATTTCCAGTTTGCAGGTCAAATCTGTGTTGGCACCCTTGCTGTGTCAAAGTGGTGTTAAGCTTATAATTTATTTTGTTAAAACATGATTTAGTGAAGGAAAATTTCATTACAGGAAGCATGTGTAAACTGATTCCTTATGAATGTCTCACAGAAGCCCTAGCAGACAAGTGGATATGCAGAGTGACAAATGTAAAAGACTTCAAAACCACTATAGACTGTGTTCTACAAATCTGCAATATGTTGTGGAACCCTTATAATATCAACCCAACCTGCTTGGATTCAGGCTGTTTAACTGGAACAGCCTTTCAAGAGCAGATTTTCCAGTTCTGATAGACACAGTCAATGAAGCGTGCTCCAATAATGAAGTGCTGTTTAGCATTAGCCATTCATAGCTTCAAGTGGAAAGCATAATATCCCACGGGTCGCTTTCACTCTTAAACCACATTAATGGCACTTTCATTTAACCCCTTAATATATGTTAATCCAAGGATGTCAATGGGTTCTCTTAACACTCATACACAGGCCAGTGGGGGCCGAGAGGCCAGTGCAGAGTAAGCTGAACACAGACAAAAGCTGGCTTGAAAGACAGCCCTGATATTTGATTTAATAAAAGAGCCTTCCTTAAAACAAAGGCCCATTGTTTGCTCTTAGTTTTATGTGCAATGTGTGGACTAGTGTCTGATTGTGAATTACGGGTACTAGGGGTGGAATTTGTGCGTGCATAGCTACTTGTGTGAGCCTGTGAATGTCTGTGAGTTTAAAAGTTTTAAAAACCCACTTGACCCACACGTCTGTTTGCGTCCCTTCTCCTGGTTAGGTTGCCAGTTTGGGAGACTCCTTGCCTGAAAACAGCCAGCAGAAGGGTTTAAAAAGAGTGGGGAGAGGGAAAGTGATGAATATTTAGGGCCTATTGAAATGAAAATCCTAGCAGCCCCGAGAGACCAGGGCTTAGAAGTCATTGCCGAAGGGATCTCCATCTGCCTGTACCTTGAAATTCTATCTATCTATCTATCTATCTATCTATCTATCTATCTATCTATCTATCTATCTATCTATCTATCTATCTAT
>JAQQAE010022581.1:0-10224 GCA_029823295.1 Pseudamia nigra | reverse complement strand
CACTGCTCTATATCTCACAACTACTTCTAACTTACAGTGTGCAGCAGAATAACGTACAAGCAGAGTAAACATTAGCAGCTCTGCTAAGCTAGTAGCACCTCACGACATGTCTGTGAATTACTTGAAACAATGCTGTTGCCCATATCAATGTGGAAACAGTCAGTGATTGTAGAAGCCTGTGTGTGTGATTGTGAGAGAGTAAGAAATATAATTCAGTCTTGTTTTGTTGCAGGGAAGTACGCTGAGATGAAGATGAAGGCTGACTAGTTTTTAGCATAACATTAGCTCGCTGGTCCTGCTCTCAGCAGACCATGTATTATAAATGGGTTGAATGCATGTAATGTGGAGAATAGTGTGTGTTTGCCTGGAAGTCACATGAAAAACTCTACAGCTCATGACTATTACAATAACTTGTGAGCCTAGGATCTATGCACTTCGGAACCCATTTATTTTCTATTTATTTGGTTAAATAAACATGCTTCAGGCATTTAAATAAAGTTAAGTGTTTGTATTATTCAACATTTGTATTCCAATTTTTACACTTATACTGCAACTGAATATCGGCTCCAAATATCAGCTATCGGCCTCCTTAGCTACTAATAATCGGTATTGGCCCTGAAAAATCCATATTGGTCGATCACTAACATATATATATATATATATAAGTGAATGTAGCCATGGGGGGGGCACAAGCCAGTGTTCTTTCTTACGCCAGTTCCAAGCCCGTATAAAGGCAGAGAGTTGTGTCAGGAAGGGCATCCGACATAAAACCTATGCCAAATCAAACATGCGAATCATTCATGTGACTTCCAAACCGGATCGGTCGATGCCTGGGTTAACAACGACCACCATCAGTGCTGTTAACCAACAGGGTGCTGGTGGAAACTGGACGACTGTTGGTAGAAGAAGGAGAGGTGGGAGGCGTGTCCGTAGACAGAGGGAGAAGAGGAAAGGCAAGAGTCTAGGACTAAGAGAGTCTATATATATCAATAGATAGATAGATAGAGCGATAGATACATGTATGGATGAATGGATGATGTCACTTATTTGCTTTCATTGTTATTAAAAAAAAAAATTAGTTTCAGCCACACCACTTGTGTTTTTGAAACACTAAACGTGCATACAAAACTTGGCACACACATCAGAAGTGTGTGAAATTTTTTAATAAAGGTCACGTGGGTGGGGCTAAACATTGGGTGGGACTAAACATCACAGGTAATGGAAGGCGACATTCATGTACACAAATGAAATTTGACACGCATGTGTATCACACCCAGACAAACAGAAAATTGAATTGGTCACATGACCCGAATGCAACAGGAAGTCTGCCATTTTTAATTTTTTCCTTAATTATTTTTTGCTAATTGTTTATTTTAGTAGAATTTTGTTTTTTTTTCCTTTATTTGTGTACATTTTCTTGTTCAGTTCTGTTGATTTCGTGATTACTTTGTCAACGTTTTCTTCCTTTGGATGATTATTTGTTATATTTTTGTTAGCCAATCAACATAATCTTGATTGTCATTATGTTGTTCATTTTAGTGGTTTACTGATTGTTTTGTTTATCTTTACTTAATTACATTACAGGAATGCAATTCAGTTTAATACAACCCCATATGATCACATTTGGCAGGTCACACCCCTTCTCTCCCCTCTATCACACCCTTTACTCATGGAGTGTTTGATGTGTGACTCTATGTATGTTCAGGTCCTTGGGGGAATCTAGTGTTTGCAGTGTTTCTTGACCTACACGGTGGTATCTGTGTCCGAACCTGACAGCCACAGAACTTGACAGACAATGTGATGATCACCACTGTTTTGGGCTATTGCTCCTGCATTATTTAATGATTTAAGCCATTGTTTCCCAAAATTTTCTGGCTCTGTACTTTTCTCCTTGGGCTTGACAGTCAAATCCATGTACCGGCCTCTGTACGTGTCTTCCAACCCTAAAATTTTTGTTTATCTACCTACATTATAAAGTTTACCTACATTTTTACGGCCTCATACATTATAAAGTTATGAGGGCGTAAAAATGATACAACAAAATGATATAACAAAATTATGTGAATTCGACACCCAAATTTTTAACCTGTCTGTCTGCTTCAAAAGTATAATTCAAAAAGTTTTATTCCTACTAATGTACTTGCATTATATCTTATACTTGTCATGCTGATAAATATAAGTGAGGTATTAGTAGTTGTTATATCCATTTCAAAGTCAATTCCGAATGTAAAACTAAGACAGCTTTTCTGTTGAGTTTGATTATGATATGTCCAATCCCACGCATCCAGTCCAGGGTCCTTGTCACAAATTCTCGCCATAAAGCTCTCTCGTGGCGAGTTTTTGTAATCTCCTCTTTCAGTTGCAATATCTTCTCCCTGTGCTCCTGCACTATTGCTTCACCATGTTCTTTAAAGTGGGAGAAATTGTTCGTGGGTTGTTGAATTTCTTTCTTATTTGCGTGAAGGTCTTTCACTGTCGCCATCAAGTGTTCAACATTTTCTTTCAAACATTCAGTGTTTTCCTGTTGTATTTGTTTGTCTTCTCCATTTTTCCAAGATGAGACTTACTGCTTACCAAGTAAAACAAAACAATAGGTGTCCTTGACATGTGTTTGCTGATTGTGAACTGGTTCTGTGACTGGATGTCATCCAGTATCTGTGTTTTGTTGTTCTGTCTCTACTCTTTTCTTTTGTTTCTCATCTGTCCACTAACCCCAACTGGTTGAGGCAGATGGCTGCCTTCCTGGAGCTGCTGGCTCTGCTGGAGGTTTTTTTGTCTCCTATTAACAGAAGCTTTTCCTCCCCCTGTCACTGTAAAGTCTTGAATTTTGAAGTGCCTAGACACAATCGGATTATTTTTGGCGCTATACAAATACAATTGAATTGAACTGAGTTAAATATTATGGCTCAATGCTGTCACTTACAAATAGTTCAACACAGGTGTAATTCTGTGTGAAATACTAGCTTGATCCAAATACAGGGTTAAGGTGAGGTAGGTAACAATAGGTAATGCTTTGATGGTTGCCACAGTGATCCGTTACCATGGCAACCCCACTCTGTGTACTGGTAAAATGTAAATGTCTTACTTTTTCCATTATATATAATTATTGATAAAGTTATCAAATGACATTTTTACACATATTTTATACATTTAAGATGTAGAGAAATTTGTTTACTTGGTCTATCCTGAGTAATAAGCTCTGTGACTTTTGATTTTTGAGCCCACAGCAGGGCCACACCAGATATCTGCAAAAGTTTATATAATCTCCAAGTCACATACACTGTGACAATTCGATAAATAATGGAGAAAATTAACAAAAATGATCCAAACATTAACTAAACAATCAAGAAAATGAACTAAAGAAACAAAAAAAAAACACAAAATGTAAAAAAACAGTAAAGTAAATAAAATAAACAATGCATCCAGTTAATGAGCAAAAATGAAAAAATAACATACTAAATGTCATACTAAATTGACAAAAATGAACAGACAAGGAAGAAAATACTCCATAGTCAAATGAAGAAAGAAATCGTGGAAATCAAAGCAAAATGAGCCAAATATTAACAAAACAACCACAACAGGGAGAGATAATAAAAACAGGTTGTAGTAAATAAATCAATGTTCTATATTTCTGTGTTGACAGGTAATTACTCCTCAAATATTGTGTAGAGCAGATATAAATTAGCATAGGTGTAAACTCATTTACTTTATTGCATCTGGGGTTAAAAGAGATTTCAGTTGCTGATATAGTCAAAATGGTGACTGCTGTGTTTGATGGCTGATAAGCAGGGGTTCAGTGATGTGATGATATGTCGTGACAGGAGAAATATGTGAAGATTTGTCAGTGCACATCACAGGATATGGCAACAGGAATGTGCCACATATTAGAACCAGTAAAACATGAATATGTGGGTCTCATCTGTATTGAGGATGAACTCGTTTAATTGGCAGTTATTTGTAAATTATCTTGGAACCTTAAAGCCTTATTGTGATATCTCATTTGTATCTTTGCTCCTCATACAGTATATGTCTATTAAATACATCTAAAAGAATGTTAAAGTGTGTTAATTTGATTTTTGCTCAAGTTTTCCGAGGGCCGCTTTCTTGATTTCATGTGATTTCAGTGTGGACACTGATTAAAACTCAGGTAATTTCCATGAAAACCTGGGATCAGTCCTTGTCTAAAGGCTACTATCAACACAGAATAAGGACCTTTCATGGACAAAAAATTGAAATCAAGAATATCGACCAGTGCCTCGGGGAGGCAGGGCTGATTTTTAGCTTAACTATGATTGGTTGTAACTTGTGATGTTCTACTAGCTAAGGGTTACAAGCATAGACTGTATATATCACCCATTAATTTCTGAAGGGCCGTTTTGAGGCCAATCAAGTTGTCACTTCCTGGACGGCATTTTGGAGCCAAAAACAGGATGTAACCATATTTGGACGAACGGCAGCGGGCCTTATGAAACGTTCATGCCAGGGGATTCATGGGAAGCCAATATGAGCTGCTATCTTACTCACGTGAAGTGCAGTCCAGATAGTATTTATTTACACAAATGGTAAATACAACTTTGAGATGAGCACAGCTAAAATAACAAACAAAACACCCCTTTACCCACACAACTAAATGGCCTGACAGAACTAAAATAGAAATCAAAATACAGGCTTCTTACCTGAAACTCCCTACACATAACCAGGAGAAAACAGTGCACAACAGAAACAGCTTCTCACCTCTACCACCGCCAGGACTGCTGAATTTAGAATGTGATTATGTACAAATATATATTTACAGAAGTATTTACACATATCCAATGCTACAAAGTCTAATCTGAAAATACAAAATGCAGAATCAAAAAGCCAGTCCAAGTCTAAACCAGAACGCAGTCAAATTAATCACAATCACGAAGCACTGGTTGGAAACAGAAAGATGCAAGCCTGCTGTTGTCATCTGATGATGTCATTTTATATTCAATTCTCGCGCCGTTCTCTCTACACATCCGCTTCCTGAAAACATACACAGACAAGTGAAATGTGCCCCCTCAGGTCGGGAGGGAGTTCTGCACAGAAAACACACATCATTACACACATAATGACCAGGGGGTCATAACAATATGAAGGTCTGAATCGGTCCCACATCACTAGCAAGCTGTTACTATAGCGACATATCAATCAAACCCCAGCACGGCAGTGATTTGTTGGATTATTTGCCGTAATATCCTAATAACAAAGCAAAAAGTTAAAGATGGACCATCACTTTACTTATTAAAGGGTCCAAATAAAATGTTAAAAAGACCATGATGACCCATGAAAAAAAAATTTGCTTAGTATTTTCAGGTAGAATCACATGTATCTTTATGGGAAAAAAAGCTTCTTGGAGCTGGATAATTGGTTCCCAACGGCCAAGCGGTGAGATTACAACTTAAAGTTACTTCTGCATTGGTCTCACTGAACAGCCCGGTCATTGCCCCTTGGTTGCAAGAATAATGTACTTTGGCTTAGCTGTGATTGATTAGAACATTTCTAATGTTCTACATGTACTACTTGAGTATTTTTTTCAAGAAAAATATACTTCAACTAGCTGTTTTGCAAAATACTTTCTACTTGTACTCAGTTACGTTCGTGTTTCAAACACGACTTCGACTCAGTTACATTTGATCGCAGCGACAACAACATGATTAAAAATATCCACAGAAACGAACAAAATAAGCAAAAAAATGAACAATAATGGAATAGAATTACGAAATGGGCATAAAATGAACAAAATAATCCAGAAAATTTACAAAACAAAACAATCCTGAAAATACAAAACGTAACAAGCACATATGAACAGTATAGTGTAGATATTGAGCCAAAAAAAAGTCAATGAAACAAGCAAGAAAATGAACAAAATAAACATCAAAAGCTGAACAAAAAAAACAAAAGAAGCATCCAAATGATTAAAAGAGAAAAATAATACGCAGTAACAGTTATTTAAAAAAAGAATGTACATTAAAAAATTATAAAAGAAAAAGTACACAATATCCACCAAAATTGAGAAAAAAATGACCAAAATACTTGTTGAACACAATATATTCTGTTGTAATAAATTCCACGTTATGAAGTTACTCATTACTTGAGTAGTTTTTTTTTTATTCTTGCTCGAGTACTTATGTTAATAAGTACTTCTACTTGAGTCATTATAAAGCAACAAAGGTTTTACTTGAGTAGTGTTTGTGTTTACTCTGCTGGTGATACTGAAAGCTTCATATTTTCAGGGCTTTCATTTTAAAACAGAGTTTATATGAACCTCAGATGCCCAAAAAGAAGGATTTCACAGTACAGGACCTTTAAAGTGAAACTGATGACTCGAGGGACGAAGTAATGAAATATGATGAAGTACAGTATGGTTTTTTTTAAAAATTGTTTCACCTTTGAATTTATACAACAGTTTGTGTATCTTGTAGCCTACAGCTACAATGACATAAATGTGCATATGTTGTTGGGAGACAAATTGGCCAGCAATTGATTTCCTATGGATGGACAAAATATGAGACAAAATGTCTTTGTGGGATTATATTTCTACTTGTTGTCAGTGTGTGTGTTAAAAATATTAAGCTAAGACTCACTGATGGATTTTGTACCAAACTGACAGAACAAACATTACAGCCTTTTGTCTTGTGGCTCACTGCAGAATTGGTACACGCTTTAAAAAGACAACACACACACACACACACACACACACACACACACACACACACACACACACACACACACACACTGTTATGTCTCTGCAGATGTGTCTGGGTAAGATTATTCAGTTATGAAACTAAAAAGGGGGCAAGGAGTCCTTTAATTTTGTGTATTACTACCGGTATGTTCATTTTGCTGACATTTGTTGTTCATTTTTAAAATTATTTTGTTCCTTTTTGTTCACTATCTGGCTTATTTTGTTCCTTTTTCTTTATTTTTGTTCATTTTTTTGTTGTTGTCTTCATTTTTTGACAATTTTTGTTAACCATTCTATTATTTTGTTACTTTTAGTGCTTGAGTGCAGATCCCAAGAAAATGCCACAATTCCTTTTTGGGTCCTTTGGAAGAAACTAGTGTTTAGGCATATAATTTCAATCCATAGTTACATTAAAAAAACTAAATGAGACTAAAGATATCATAACCTGCTGCTATGCTTTTGTAAACAAATAGTTGAAAATTGAAAGGTTGAATTCACTCACCCTGTTTAACAACCACAGCTTTCTATATGTACACTACCAGTGAAAAGTTGTGGACACAACAACTACAGCTACTCTACATAAATAAACAGCTACTGTAAAAAAAAGAATCTGACACTAGATAAAACAGCAATAAAATATAGAGATTTTTTTAACCACGCACTTTGGGGCCCGCTCAGAATGGGTCAGCTGTCCACTTCTGGAACCAGAACTGAGACAGAGCTGGATGAAATCATGCCTCTCAGGAGTCTCCAGAAGAGGGCGCTACAGCCTTTCCACTGGTTCTTCAACAGCCATCAAACACAGACACTGTCCTCAGATCAGTCATGTGTTGATCATCTCTTCACAAATGACTGGATCTCCCAGGAAACTAAGAAATACACATTTTTTTCCCCTTATTGTGTTGTTTTGTAGACTAGACCATGGTAGCTAGGTGTTGACTAAAACTTTGAACATTTATCAGAACGGTCTTCTGTGCATTTGAAGAAAAATAAATTGGATATATTTGGTCCGTCAACTCCTGTGAATGTTTTGCAGAGTGATACATGTAAGTCATCAGCAATGATTAATGAATCCTATTTGCTTTTGGGCCATTTTGGAAGAAGGAAAAGTCTACCATACTTAACTGCAGCTAATGATTATAATGATAGGGACTTTAATTACTTAGTCTAGGTTTGTGATTTTGTTTTCACAGCAGACTTCGTCAATGAACCGCACTTATTTCCGTTTTCCCACCAGCAATACATGTTAGAAGGTCTTTTTAGGCTACCATGAATCAGCATTTGAGTTAAAATCCATCAGCTTGTAGATCTCACAACCTTGTTCCTCCCTGTTGCTCTTGTGGAAGATGTAACTTATTCCAAGATGGACAGCACCATCCTCCAAGGCAGGGTCCTCGTTTTAGTAAAATGTGAAATCTAAAACAAATCTAAAAACCCTGCTTCATGCTGTTTGTTTTTTTTTTGTCATTTATTTTGTTCATTAATGCTCATTTTTCTTTTAGTTGTGTTGATTTTCATTATTCTTTTGTTAATTTATGTTCTTAGCATAGACATATACAGAAGTAATTGCTAAAATTGATGCACGCACTCACCATGACACAGTAAATAAAGTAGTGGGCGTTTAAAACCTGGCTTCATTCATCACCAAGGTTCAAACTGGATCTGTGTCCATGCTTCTATATGTTAAGCTGCATGTCTGAACGTCGGCCTCCAGCTAAACCCAGAGTTTATTCTTCAGCTCCCTCCAGTGTTCAAATGAAAATAACACACCATGTAAGAAGGAAAACGCCAGGGGCAGTATCCCTAAACGTCCTCTCCGAGTTTCTAAGTAAGGTTAAAAACCTCTTGTCAGGGATTTTAACTTAGGAGTGATTTTGTTGAAGCATGAGCTCCGAGCAAAAAGTTGGCAAAACTGATCTGAGTGAGGAGGCAGAGTTGACCCTGTTGCTGTATATAACACATGATTCCGAAAGCTGTCATTGTTTGATTAAACCTGTCAGAAAAAGGGCAGAGGATGAATAGTGACTCAGAAGCAGGATGATCACACAAATGCATCATTCGAATTTCCCTCAGGTTTTACACCCTTTTGATCCTCCTTCTGTCTGAATCCAGTCTGAACCGGTCATTTCATGACAATCTAACAAACACACACTCTACAGGCTTATGCTTTATCACAGGCGCCAGCCCTACCAAAATCACCGCAATGGGAAAGGCTGATATCAGAGGAAAACATAGTCTTGTTTGTGAATCAAAGGCCTTGAAGACATCTGTTCTCTCAGCTCACCTATTCGGGACATGCTTAATCTATTTAGGACACACTGTGAAGCATTGTCAAGGGAGAGGTAAACAGACAGGAGGAGGCAGTTGCATAAGTGACATGACCATAGGGTTGACCCAGAGATTGGCAAGTCACCATCCTGAGGTTAAGACATTGGTCAATTGCACTGAACGTCAATTAATTCCTGACCTGAACATTTTGGCAAATTGGCAATAAATTGGAAAGGTGCATGAATTAAACAAAAAGGACTTTTGCAATTGTCAGGGAGCGAAAATGGATTGACATGGTCAGGAAGAGTGGGAACAATCTTTGGATGATTGCTCCTGACCGGAAAAGAGTGAATTGAGTTGAATGAAACACCATAAACAGCTTCAGAAATGCAACGTGAATACAGCTGGAATGGAATTTTCAGTCCAAGGAGAAGTTCAGCAAACATTCCAGGAGGTATTCTCAGATAATTTAAGAATGATGTGATAGCTTCAACCCTCAGTTCAGCATTGAGACCATCATAGTGTCCAAACTGGATCCCTAGTGATTCTACGGGTATGCTTCAGTGCCAGGGTGAGAACTTCAGATCGGCAATGAGTAGCAGGTATTTACAAGCGGCCGGGAAGAAAATTTGTTGATTTGAGCGTATGTAGGCTGGGAATTGACCAGCTACTGTGAATACAACTGCACTGATTGTATTTAGATCAGAGCAGTCAATGTCATCAGAGCAGCAACAGACATGAGTTGGAAAAACAGAAAGTGGGTGCAGAGTGAGTTGTGTGTTTAGAGTCAGCAAAGAGTTGGAACTGAGTGGACTTGGAGTGACTGTTACTGCAGTGTCATAGCATAGGCCCTAGGCCAACAGGGGGCGCCGGAGGGTTGACAAACTTTGACAACAGCAGTGACAGTTACAGGAGACGAGAAGAGTCTCCTATTGGGTATTCTCAAAACTGCAAACTCTCATTATATTACAAATACACATTTGTAAGTAGTCATAGTACAGACTCCAGCACATAAAGAGTAATCATTTGGAACATGGGTCTGCGAGATGCGGCTCCAGGGCCACACGTGGCTCTTTAGCTCCTCCCCAGTGACTCCTGTGGCTTTGTCCAGTGACGGAAGTAACATATTATAAATCAAAAATAAGTACTAAATCAGCAAAAAGAAGAAAAAATGAACTACAAAATGAACAATCTACAGACAAAACTTTTGTAAATAACCTACAAAATAAATCAAATAATAAGATGAA